>JASDQU010737870.1:389645-399925 GCA_032191745.1 Picea mariana
ATCCTGGCTAAACCCCTTGTCTGCAAATTGACGGTGAAGATCTGTCTTCCCCCAGATCCAATGGCTGCAAGGGATTGTGGAACCTCAACTAGCCCGCGGTTTAGTCCTTCCGATCTCCGCAATATATGCGAGTTGTTCGATCTATGATCAGACCCCAAACTCAAAAAAAAACTGTATTGAGTTTAAATTACAGGCACATACTCTATCATTAACTTGTGTTCCTATTCAATCCCCGCAATGAATGCAGGTCGTCGATCTTATCGAATGACTGGCGTTTTATCCATTAACTCCAGTGGATCTTGAAATCGATATGATGACTGAGATTGGTTTCCTTACAATGAATGGCTCACGTTCATCTCCTCTGTCAGGTTCTTGATTAACCTAATTCGATCAAGGTTTTCTTTCGCGATCTTCACGATCTCGATCTGTAGTTGATCGAATGGATTTCTACGATTTCTTAGTAAAGGCTTTTTTTTTACCCTTTTTGTTTTGTCAACATAGATCATTTGGTTCAAATGTTATTGCATCATACAATTAGTCTTCACTGCCAAAGGTTCACACCTCCATCACTCGGGTTCTCCTTTCTGAATCATACCCTACCTAGGTATCCATGGCATACAACTGCCCTTTTAAAATTTCGTGCATAACATTAGACAATAAAATATTTCAGAAAGGATTCTTACCCAGTCTTTTCATACCTGTTCTTGGCTACTAGCACCCTCTTTCTGATTTTTACCTCATCAGAAGTTCTTTTAGGGGGATTCTTACAGTCCTGTCAACAATCTTTCGACCGCAGCCTTCCCATGGTCATCCTCTACTTAAGGTTGCCCATCATTGGTAATCGTCTTCCTCAAGAGTTCCAATTCCTTTATATACACAACATACATCATTAGTTGTAATATCAATTAAAATGCATGTATCATAACATCCAAATTCATAACTTCTTCAAAATGTCCTAGTATATCTTTATGCACTTCATCACATTATCTTCAAGGGTCTCCATGAATGCAATACAGACAGTTCTCAATTGTTTATGTAGTAATACAATCATCATCACTATGATGTCAAAACATTTACTTTCATCAGCAAATCGGCTTTCTCATTCCAGAGGAAACATAACACATAACAAGAAGGGAGTTAGGGAATCTCCCCTTCTTCCAATTCTTTCTACACCACCTGAGACTTTTCAGCCCAACCGAGTTATCTCTAAAGGATTCACTGCCTTTTCTTAACATGGCTTTAACCAAGCCTATTCAATCAAACATACTCAGGTATCCATTCATTAGTCTTCTATTCATTACATGATGCTTTCAAAATGTAATCCATGATTCTTATATATAGACAGACTTTGCAGCCCATTGCCCAACCTTCAACAATTATTAGGGTTGTGACATTGTTCTTTTGACAGAGTCCTTACACAATTTCTTCGCAGGGAACTCCCACAACATGCAACTTCTTTATTACACGTCCACCACTACCTATGATGGACTCAACCTTGAGTTAGCTTTAGCTGTTTACCAAATATTCCTTGAGAAATATAAACGTGCGTCTTGGTCAGGTACCCAAAATATGTATCCATACATATTTTGGTTTGTTAACTTACTTCCATGATGTACTTAACCATATCCATAATCATCAGCCTGTGTGTAGCTTCCATATGTATCATTCATATCCTACATACATCTCTACTTTAAAATCAGTCAACTCATGATTGTTTACAATCGTTCTCATGTGAACTTCAAGGCATAATCAATTGCCTCTTATTATGACAACAGAGCATCCTTGCTCGTACACTCTTTCTTCTATTTACATTGATATTTCTTGAGGGAATGCAACACATTCCCCTTAATCTATCATTCAAAACATAAGTTGCATGACTCTTCAGAATGGAGTCAACCATGCAACCATGGTATTCTTCTACTATTCATTCAATCTTGGCAAGTGTTAAGCTTGCCTCACATTTCACTCATCATGGAAACCATATTGGGCCTTTAGTATACTTATACTCTTACATCATACATGTGCATCACTCGCACATTTGATATCATTTGTATCTAACCGATATTAATATTAGGTTTCATATCAAGAAGCTTCTCAATGCATTAGATCCATGCACTCAAGCATACACACACAACTAAGTATTCATCATACTAACTTAGTTTTATCATTAGTGTTCTTTAGTTAGAGATTACAGTCGCTTACATGACTAATCTCACAGTTATAACTCATACTGGTGTTGCCTTCTCTTTATATCAATGACCAACCAGGGTCGCTCTCCCTTTTATACTATAGCAGCTGGCAAGAAAACTTTCTTGCCTTAACTTCTATAGGAATTTACTCATCTCACCTTTCCTCTCATCATGAAGAGTTATATACTCTAAGTTTAATATAAAGAAATAATTATACTGCCAAGGATCCTACCTGATTCTATCAGATTCCTTTAAGCCCATAAAGGTATTAACCATTATATAATCATCCATCATCAGTTCCTGAGGTTCCAACTGCCCATGCTTAGAGGCAGTGTCACGAACGTCAGGTCATCCACCTTTCGGGACTTAGCTACCCTTGACAGAACCCTGCCACCTTCAACTATCTACATTCAAGTCTTATTATCAATTTTAATTAGCATATCCCTACCTAGGTAAGAGTAGTTATCACTTGACAAGGGTTAAATAAATTCTTCTGCTGAAATTCAACAAGAATTCCCAAAATCACAGGTTCAATCTGCAGTCATTTTTCCTCAAGGAGTAAATGCAGATAAAAATACCTCTTTATGCGACTCTCGCATGAGCCCAAGCATGCAAAGTGTTGTAACCATGCTCTGATACCAATTTGTAACACGCCCACAACGGGGCAAAAATAAATAATAAAAAAAATAAATTTATTTTCCTCAATTTTCCTAAATTTATCCCTCTTGACACTCAGCCCAAGTCCCTACTCTCCGTAGGGGATGAGAAATAGTCCAACATATGATAAAAAATGAGTTTATATCCTTCTGATACTCATATGGATACCCAGGAGGGAACCCACTAAGTGTATAGAACCAGTTCGGTCAAGGAAAAGATTGAGCCGCTACTACATGATCCAAAACAGTGTCACACCATCTTGGAATTATGCCTTGAATGCACCGATCTCCTTTGGACACTTCCTCCAGAGGTCCAGGATAGGCTCGCCCGCAGCCTTCATTCTACTTCACATAGTTCAGGCGGTGTTGGAACTCCTAGCATGTTTCAACGATCTAATTCCAGGAATCAATCCCTGGCAGTGGAGAGATTGTGGCTTGGTTCACCCCCCAGATTGTCCATATCATCCGAGCCTCCACGAATCAAGTTGAGAAGAGGATTTCTTCAATCGAGGAAACCAATGATGAGCTCACACAACAATCAAAACAGTTTCCCATGGACATTGTTGTAGCATCATCCACCAAAGAGCATGAGCATGGATTGCGTCTACAGGCCGAGCCTGTAGTTGCGGCCATCTATGATAATTTTCTCCAGTTCTAGATCACTTTCATATAGGTTTCTCCTGAGCTCCCTGGAGATATTACCCCAGTTGCACCTCCATAATGAATTAACCTCATTGTTGATGCATGGTCACAACTAACTGCGTGGACCAACAACCTTCAATAAGAGATAGTTTCACTCAAGTTGAAGGAAAAGGAACATCCCCAAGCGATGATGAAAAATATCACATAGGCAGTTGCAGAGGTAGATCTCATTCGTTCCTCTCTTCACGCCCATGCAGATGAATGTCACCGACTCTTTGACATGGTCAATGACTAGGTTGGCTTGTTGGAACAACGTAGTAAACCCATCGAAGGGTTTCATACACAGCTCAACTGGATGAATGCAGAATCCCAAGACATCACTGAATTGGTTGTGCAAGCAACCAAATTTGCAGAGATCCAAATTGGACGAAATATTGAATGCAATGGATGAGTCTACTCGGTCTGCCAAGAAAGAGCTTAGAAACTTCCAGCGTACTGTGCAAGCGGAGTATGTCCATATGCAACAACTTGATTCCATTGCTAGAATTGAATGGACTACATTGTTGGCTACTAAGCTGAAAGAACCCAATGTCATCATCGCTTAGGAGCTTGTTGCGGGAGCCTCAATCTTAGAAAGGAAATGGCAGGACCATGTGGAGAATTATGATAGTTTCCGCCAAGATGCCCACACAATATTGCCTGATTTTTGCCCTCTGTTTGTAAAAGGCCATGAGAAGGAAGCGAAAGGTTGACTTGGGACAAGTCAAAGGTTGTGGCCAAGGCTTGTTGGGCCCTCCATTTTGAGAAGTGTTCCTTTTTGCAGAAATCACAATAGCATGTCAACAAAATACTTTAAGTGGCATGTTACAATTAGATAAGAGGAAAGCTAACTGAAAGTGTGAAATCAGTGAAAAAAACTAGAAAGCATCATGCGCCAGCTAGACGAGCAGTGGAAAGAGACAAGAGCTTCAAGCACATGCAAGAAAAGATAGTGGAATCAAGAATTCAAGAAGCGCCCGAGGGAAAACTACAAATATGGAGCTATGTAATGGGAAAAGGGTTACTATTACCACTGTTACATGGGTTGTTATTATCACTATTGTTATTGAGTTAGTCTTGGGGATGCTATTGTAAAGGGATTTGAATGTTATTGTGCTTGCGCAGAAGCTTAGAGTATGTAATGGGTATCCGGGAATAGACTATGTTGCATAAGTGATTCTATGAGATATGTACTCATTGTATGATAATTCTAAGGTGTTTATAATATAATGGATTGTTCGTGCCCTAAAATTTTGTTAGATTGTGTATGAATCTATAGTTTCTATGTTGCACAATTACTTCTGTCATATGTATTTAACATTTAATCATTGTTTATGAATGTGTTTACATATTGATATATGAATCTGTACATGGTAATGTTAAGAACAATGATTCATTCTCTTTGACTCACTTCACCTCACACGTCTCGGCTGTGCTTTGGGTGAGACCTCATTCCCTTGCAAAAGGTTGAATATGCCAACACTCCTAGAGTACAATGGTACCCCTTTGTTGGTAACCTCCAATAACCCTGGTCTCAATTTTGTACCAACAACACTAATCTAAGTGAATTGCAGTGGTTGTTATAAAATTGCAACAATGAATTGTGATACAACAACAATAAAGATTTATAATAGCAACGATTATTAAGGTTCAAAATTGCGACAATTGACAATGAAAACTTAGCATACATGCACTAAAATAATATTCAATTGTTAGATGCAATTTATAAATATGTTAGACCACCTTTACAAGAGTGTATGCAACAAAACGAAGTGTTATTAGGTGGTTGTAGTAAACTTTATTAACAACAACAAGTTATTAGGAAAGTTTGCAAGTGCTAGTGTTAATAATGTTAGTAGAGAGCTTAAGAGATTTAAAAGAGAGTATTTGTTGATCAATTTCACCATAAGAGAGCTATGAAACTAGTGCCTTAGGGCTATGGAGTATTTATAACAACAAATGCAAAAATACTTGAATATTAAACTAGTATAAACTAAGAGGTAGGGTTTAAACTCTAAGGTGCTAGCACATTAAGGCCTTAGGGTTTAAACCTTAAAGAGAAGAATTACTAGAGTGCAATCACATTTGGGCTCTAGCAATCTTTTCTCCCTTCTTGATGCTTCAACTAGGTTAAAATCAAATGTATAGGGCTAAAATCCTAAAGTGCTAGCACTTTAGGGATTTAAGATACTAACCCTAACAATAATGTTTCATCAATTTTGAATAAGAATAACCTTGTGAGAGGAGAAAGTACTTATGCTCCTCTCTTAGGGTTTTACCAAGCAAGACGTCTAGCATAAAGTAGCAAAATTTACCATAAAACACAATAACATAAAGATAAATTGCATAAAATTCACTTACTTTGGTCAAGATACCATGAGACAAAACCATGATTACATAAATTTCTCTTCAAAATCAACAAACCATACACAATTTGATCCTCCAAGCATAGTGCATAAGTAGAAAAGAGCTAGTAGCCCTAAGAGGGAAAAAATTTAGAAGTGTTCTCTAACAAGTGTGAGAAGTGATGATGAAAAATGAAATGTGAGGGTGGCCTATTTATATGAGGCCACCCTAAACCAATTTTTCCACATAATTTTTTCAACTACAAAATAAAAGAGGGTCGACCCCTTAATTTTCCTCTACAATATGCCAAAAACAAAAAATACATAAAATAAAACCCTAAAAGGGTGACGTCATGCCCTAGAAGGGTGACATAGTGCTCAAAAGTGTGACGTCGATCCTCAAATGTGAAACATTGGGCCTCCAACATCCTTGTGGCATGCTCCAAGGGTGAATGAATGTGAAATGAGGCATGTCCTCACCCCCAAGCCATGCAAATCATCCAGAACCACACCATCCATCAAACCCTAGCCCAAATGGTGATGTCAAGGGATAGATGGTGATGTCATGGGCCTCCAAAGGCCACGTCCAAGTGAAATAACGGTGCAATATTGTCGCTAGGTGATTGAAGGTTCCTCCAAAGGCAACTTCCTCCATGCTATGTGAAAAATAGCTTCAAGGTGCTCTGCCCAACTTGTGGGCCTTCAACCCATGTATGCGGCATAATGACCAACTTGCTCAAAATCAAGCCCATGTTTCCATCTTCCAAGGTTCCATGGGTGTGAGAGCCACCGTCTAAGGGTGTTGAGTCACTTCATGACTCATTGCTCTCCATCACACATGCCAAGGCTTGTGATAAAGGCACAACGTCCTAGGCGCAACCTAAGACGTCCCTCAAAGAACCATGCCAGGGGCATCCAAAATAAAGAAGAATATAAGAGAAGGTAAACCAAAGTTCATAAGAAATATTAGTCCTTGAAATATGTAAAGTAAGTTGTAACTTAAGACATATTCCATGTAAGATAATTCACTTCAGTATCCCCTTCAATTATCACACTAACCCAGAACCCCATGTGAGTTACCAAGTTTACATATGGGAGGGTGTTCATCCAACCCTATTAGGTGCGCCACCTAGACATGAAATAAATAACCCAGGTAGAGGGATAGGTCCCGAGAATGACAAGAGAAAGTAAAAACCCACCAAGAGTAAGTGTGAAAATGATATGGTTTAGGGCTTACTTTGGCATGACTCTGGAATGCACCAGATGGAATATCACATGAAAAATACTTTCCGAATAGTAGCCAATAATGGAGACTACAGACAAAGACGAGGAATCCACCAACGGGGTCAAATGGAAACCAAGGTACCACACGAATCCTTATGTGTGATAATGGTTGTTGACGTCGAACACAAGGGAAACCACTTAGTCAGTGACCAATAATTATTTTCATTTGTTGAACACAAGGTCACCTATCAATGATGGAAATAGGCCCAGGGTGCAAATCTAGGTCATACTCTTAGAGCAATGTGTCGTAGTTGATAAGAGAAGACCTGCCAATAAAAAGTCAATGGGGACTTTCTATACTATCATGAGTGGGAGACAAAGATAATTATGAAGCTCAAAAATACTTGACTGACACAGGAAGGTCGACTTGAAAATTCAAAGGTTTTACAGAATGACCGACACATGATGAATTCCCTTGAATAGAGACATGACACACAATGTGACTTAGGCAGTATGGATTATGAACTGGGATACATTTCTGACATAAGAGGCATAAAAAAATGCTCCATATGATTGGAATAATAACCAGCTGGACGAGATTATGCTCAAATATGAGAAAAAAGACCTCTTAAATCCATACTATACCAAATAATGAGGTGAAGACTCATAGGATTGTGTTCTATTCAAGGGTGACATAAGTAGCTGCCATATATAAAAAAATTAGACTCATTCGCATCCTTCTTTTTTAATTTTTTGATTTTTTTTGTCTTTTTCATATTATAAAGCTTGAAGAAGAATAAAACAATTCTATCATACAATGGAGAAAACGAGTGTCCTGGGCAAGCAAACTAGTTCCAAGTGCAAAAAATATACACGTGCTCAATGCAAGGAAAGCATGTGCAAGATATGGACACTCGGGGGAAAGTTTCCTTCAGGGATATAGGTGTCAAGTCACAAAGGATAGTATTGCAAGGATGGTAATTTTTTTAGAATGCACAAACAATTGGCTATATCACGACAAGTTGAAGCTGACACTAGGCCCAAAAAGTATGAGCAGTCAATATGCAATGCAAATGCAACTCAACACAACAAGTTTTTTGGAAACCCCGCGGGTAACTGACCAACAATAGATTATAAGAAGATAGGAATCTTCGATGCAAATTCATGTCGAGACTAGCCAGGGCTTCTGAGCCTATAGAAAAATGCACCATGGGTGCCAAAATGGTTAGTGAGGAGCTAACTAGGGCACCCATAAAGAGGTAACCTCTACCATATGTAAACGACACCTTTAGAGAAGCTTGAAGGTATAATGTCACAATGAATGGGGTTGAACCTAAGGCAAGTATGTAATCGATACAGATAAGTGCATAATGCAAGAATAATGAAACCTACCTTATATGCTAGTAAAGAGTACGATACCTGCCTAAGAAGTCGAAAAAACACCACCAAATATAACTATTTGTGGAAAAAGATATCTCTCAAAGATAATTGCATAAGAAAACATCTCCAGGGCACTTATAATAGTCTAAACAATGTAAAAGTGTTAAAAGGGGGTAAAAATTATACAAAAAGTGGAAAAAAGTGGGTTAAAATAGGTGAGAAAAAATAGGTTAAAATAGGTGAAAAACTCATTTTTATCATATCATTTTACCTTTTACCATTTGGAGAGCATTGAGAGCCTATTTTACCTTTCAACCTTTTGATGATCGATACGGGACTCAGAGATTACTTCCTCGTCTTCATTTTTATCAGTGAGTTTTTAAAATTTAGTGAATTTTTGAGTGTGGAAATGTTTTGAAATATCTAGGGAAGATGTACGTGACCTTACTCAACACGGGCCACATACATACTATTTTCATAGTCGCATACATCTTCGCAAAACCCAAAATTAATGGATTTAACCCAAAACTAATGGATTTAACTCAAAAAATATATGATGTTCGCAGGATGGTGATAGAGTGGAGGGAGAGATAACATGGAAAAGTTGATAATGAGTTCATGGATGACCCAGAAGCTCAATAATTCCTCCACCGATGCATATTTTACAAATTCTTTCGTTGCAATGGGATTAGGGCACAATGGATATTGCTTGAAACTCTAATTGATTACTAGGTACTACAAGAATATGCTATATGTCTTGACCTACTAGCATTGCAACCTTGCTTCTCCAAGCTCGAATACACTTTTTTGAGGGAGGTTTCTCATTCCTTTCTTGCGCGCTAAGATCCGCAGATTCACTGGGCTGGAGGGGAGGCGACAACGAGGGTTCAGAAGGGGGAGAAGAGGGAGAGGCTTTTGGGTGAAGGGAAGTAGAACGGGGAGAGACTGTGCGGAGGCAAAGGCCAGAGAAGAAATAGTTGGAGGAGGAGAGGGCGTAAGGGAAGACTCCAGAATCGGGAGGGGAGGGAATGGGGGAGCATCTCGATCCAACCCCGTACTGGCCAGATTTCCATCTCAGAGAATCAACGACTTTTCGATGGGATTCAGATTAGAGGACCAACACTTTTGGCTGTAGAAAAACTCGGAGTCCGTAGGGAAGATGGACTCCTCACAAAAATCTAGTGGTTCGTATTCCATTATAGAAAGTCCACTTGTTGTGCATACAAAACCCTAATTCAGGCTGATCGTTAATTAGAGTTCAGAGAAAAACCCCAAGAGAAGGAGCGCCTAGAGGAGACAACCAAATATGGATAGACATGACAAAAGAGAGCATGGGACAGGATGGGGAGAATGGATTATGGATGGCCTAGACACAAGCTCGAGGCCACTAGAGGCCCATCACCAGAAACCATAGATCCATCTAAATACCTCCATGGTGATATCATTTTGAATGCTTTATGCTTATTTAGGATTTATTGTCCATTTTGAATGCCTTAATAGTTATTTAGGATTTGTTTTCCCATATAAATTTCAAGGGTAATTATGCATCAATTATTTTAATATATTTTTGTTTTTTCTTTATTTTATATTTTCAAATTATACTATATAAAGGAAAAGACTATGCGAAAGCCCCATTATGAGTTGGGGTGGTTACACTAACATGTCTAAACACACTACACTATATGCACTCACTTGTAAAGGTGGAGAAAGGAAAAGTTACAATAAAAACATTATAAAATGTTTAAAAATATAGTTAAAACACAATTTAAACAACAAAAAATTGCAACTTAACCCAAATTTATATC
>JASDQU010737870.1:399945-410642 GCA_032191745.1 Picea mariana
CCCATTATGAGTTGGGGTGGTTACACTAACATGTCTAAACACACTACACTATATGCACTCACTTGTAAAGGTGGAGAAAGGAAAAGTTACAATAAAAACATTATAAAATGTTTAAAAATATAGTTAAAACACAATTTAAACAACAAAAAATTGCAACTTAACCCAAATTTATATCACTTGATTCATGTGAAAAATACCAAAACTTAGACAATAAAAACATTAGAAACTTTTTAAAAATATAGTTAAAACACAATTTAAACAACAAAAAATTGCAACTTGACCCAAATTCATATCAGTTGATTCATGTGAAAAATACCAAAACTTAGAACATTTAAACAACTCCATAAGTTTTCAAAGTTCTCCATACTTGGTTATAAAAACAAAAAAAACCATAAAATTTTTATGCCACTTGCTTACATTGATATTTCAATATTAATGGTTTCTTAAATAAACAACTAAACTAAATAAAACATTTTAAATCAATTTTTTTAGTGTAAATACCATATCTTTAATTTCAAATCATGGAAAAGTTAAATACAAACTATTAATGGTCTATTAAATAAAGAACTAAAACTAAATTGAATTGGAAAACAATTTAAATCGATTTTTTTATAGTCTAAACACCATATTTCTAATATCAAATCATGGAAAAGTTAAATACCAACTATTGCATATTATTTGCATTTTTTTTTAATTTTTAATTGTAATGGTTTGATTATTGTAATTAGTCATAGTAAAATCAAATTTGGTTTATCTAATTTTAAAAGAAAGGTAAAGAATTACATGGTTTAATTTAAAATTTTGTTTTTGAACTTGAATTTTTTTAAGAAAATCATTTCTAAATCACCATAATTTTGATTACTTAAAAAAGTTAGAAAGGTCCATATTATAACATATTTTGAAATTAAGATTTAATGTGAGTATATTAGAGGACATTTCAAGAGTGTTTTTCATCTTCAACACTCGTAGTGTCACTAATATGACAATTCTTTTGACCCACTACATTTTAGTAATCATCCAAACATTATCAATCAAAATAAAAAGATACTTTTAATTTTTAAAATTGGGATTAATAATCTCCTATAATATCTTAGTTTTTTTAATCTCCAATTCCTTATGACACCACAATTTCTCCCACATTTAGATGTAACAATATTTTTAATAGCCTGGAAGGTTAGTTCTTGTGATTGAGAATTGGGTTGCCAAAATTGCAAATTTTATAAATATTGTAGACCCCACTCCATATTACTATCAAATTAATTCAAAATATATTTTTCATATAAAAAAAAAATACATATATTAAATTAAATTAAAAATTATAATTAAAAAAAAAACAAATCACCTTTATATTTTCCTTTAATATATTTACTTTAATATATCATTAAAATTATATTGAATTAAACTATATAAAATTAAAATCAATCTTATATTTTCCTTTAATATATTTTTTATATTTGGTTTCATAATCAAAACTATATTTATTTCCAATCATGGCACATAAAATTATATTTTTCTTCCAAGTTTTGTAGACGAATCCAACTCCTACACAACACATATATCATCTGTTAGTGTGGATGGACTTTGTTCAAATCAATGCTTGCTATAAGACATACATATATCATCTGTAAGAATAAATGAATTTGTTCAAATCAATCCCGACTAATCAGAATTAATTTTAATACATGAGAATTAGGATCATTATGTATGTATGACGATCATAATTATGACGATTAATTGTTAGTTGGGTTTAGTTTGAATGGTTGTGAGGGTTTAGTTTAGATGATTGTGAGGAATGATTGCTATCCTCTTCACCCTATTAAATTTCCATAACTGATATGTTAAGCACATAATAAATATGTTGTTAAGGATTTAGTAGATAGGGATTTGATAGGTCCAAAAATGCATCTATATCAGCTGGTAACCTGGATTGGTTTAGCATGAGCAGCTGTTGCCTGGATCGGTTCAATATGTATAAATATATAAGAAATGAAACGACAAAAAGAGGGGCTCAGTTATGGTAATGAAATGAACCCACCTGGGACACCGCTATTCATGAAGAACACGTCCAGGATATTTTTGCCAAAAGTAGTCAAGAAGGCACGTTTATCTGGGGCGTCCTCTCTCACTGTATTGTCAATCTTACCAGCTATAAAGCAAATGGAATTCCAATTACCCCACATCATCTTCTGGATCTCTCTCCGTCTCTCGGTTGAATTAGAGAGATCTGGCGTACAACACCTGGACACATGCTGTAGCTTCTCTGGATCTGGCGTGTACTGCTTCAGCTTTGTAGGAGCATCCTCTCGCACTGTTTTGTCAATTTTGCGAGCTGCCGAACAGATGGAATCCCAAATCCACATGTTACTCTGCCTCTTTCTGCTGGGTACTTCTCTTCTCCTGCAGCAAACACAAAAGCTACGACCCTCCTGCGCATAACAAGCATGAGGCTCTCCTGCTCTGCTTCTGACTTAAATGCTTCCATCTCCCAAACAAGTAGTAAGATCAAAACAGTCATAACCGCACCGGTTCCTCTATGTGGTTTGGGGGTGAAGTGGAGTGGAAGGGACGCAACAACCCTCGGGAGAATCTTTAATTGATAAAAAATTTGTAACCGTTTGCTTGATCATACCCTTCTAAAAGCATCTCGCCCTTTTAATTTCCATTACTAATAAAAAAAAAATATGTAAAGTTGGGGTTTTATATTATATTTTATTTAAAATAATTGATTAAATATATTATTAATTTTTTTTTTATATATTTTGGTAATTGTTTATTTAGTTATATATTTTTAAAATATATCATCATAGATCCATCTTAACCCCAAATCTATTTTAACTCAGGGTCGAGAAGAATTAGGGGTTAAGATTGATATATCCTGGTTTAATACATTAATATCTTAACCCCCGGATCTATCAAGCTCCTAGACTTAACCCCCGGATCTATCAAGCATGGACTTTGTTCAAATCAATTCTTCCTATAAGACATACATATATCCTCTGTAAGAGTAAATGAATTTTGTTCAAATCAATCCCAACTAATCAAAATTAATTTTAATACATGATTTTTGAGAATTAGGATCATTATGCATGTACGATGATCATAATTATGATGATGAATGGTTAGTTATAATTATGATGATTAATGGTTAGTTTGGTTTAGTTTGGATGGTTGTGAGGGTTTAGTTTGGATAGTTGTGAGGAATGATTATACATGTACGACAATCATAATCATGATGATCAATTGTTAATTGGGTTTAGTTTGGATGATTGTGAAGAATGATTGTTATCCTTTTCACCCTATTCAATTTCCATAACTGATATGTTAAGCCCATAATAAATATGTTGTAATGACTTCCAACCTATATGTATGGGAAAGTTACCTTTCATTTAATTGAATAGCAAAGCAACTGTTTTTCCAGGAAAAAATATTATGAGGATGAATTGAAGGGTAGAATTGCACAAGATTACGGTAGAGCATGGAGACGGGGAACTAGGGTTTAAGGATTTAGTAGATAGGGCTTTGATAGGTCCAAAAATGCAGAACTAGGGTTTCAAGTGGAGTCACTACAGCTTGTGGGGGAAAGAAGTATATTCCTACCTCTGGATCGACGACGATTCCTCTATTGAGAGAATGGATTTTGGATGGGTTAAGGATTTAGTAGATAGGGCTTTGATAGGTCCAAAAATGCAGAACTAGGGTTTCAAGTGGAGTCACGACAGCTTGTGGAGGAAAGAAGTATATTCCTTCCTCTGGATCGGCGACGATTCCTCTATTGGGAGAATGGCTTTTGGATGGGGTTAAAAATTTAGTAGATATGGCTTTGATAGGTCCAAAAATGCATAACTAGGGTTTCAAGTGGAGTCACTACAGCTTGTGGGGGAAAGAACTATATTCCTTCCTCTAGATCGGCGACAAGTCCTCTATTGGGAGAAAGGCTTTTGGATGGGTTAAGGATTTAGTAGATAGGGCTTTGATAGGTCCAAAAATGCAGAACTAGGGGTTCAAGTGGAGTCACTATAGCTTGTGGAGGAAATAAGTATATTCCTTCCTCTGGATCGGTGACAATTCCTCTATTGGGAGAATGGATTTTGGATGGGGTTAAAAATTTAGTAGATAGGGCTTTGATAGGTCCAAAAATGAAGACCTAGGGTTTCAAGTGGAGTCACGACACCTTGTGGAGGAAATAAGTATATTCCTTCCTCTGGATTGGCGACAATTCCTCTATTGGGAGAATGGCTTTTGGATGGGGTTAAAAATTTAGTAGATAGGGATTTGATAGGTCCAAAAATGCATTTATATTAGCTGGTAACCTGGATTGGTTTAGCATGAGCAGCTGTTGCCTGGATCGGTTCAATATGTATAAATATATAAGAAATGAAACGACAAAAAGAGGGGCACAATTATGGTAATGAATTGAACCCACCTGGGACACTGCTACTCATGAAGAACACATCAAGGATATTTTTGCCAAAATTAGTCAAGAAGACACGTTTATAGGACCTTTTATGAATATTCTTTGTCTCGTGATAAGTCTCAATTTGTCTTTAAAAAAAAGGTCTTATGTTTTTGGTTTTTATATAAGTAGTGCATTAACATTAAACATGTTGTGAATTTATGTACTAATTTGTAAATTAGAATGATTTTATAAAAATATAGCATCCTTGTATTCAAGCTTTGGAATATGTATTTTGCATTACAAATGCATGTTTTTTAAGAAAAATACCTATTTAGTTATTAGACACCAACTAATTCAATATCTTCTACTAAATGTATTGAAAGGTTAGCATTAATGTCCATGACCATTAAAGAGAGTTTCTCCTCCAAAGTGCAAACAATTTTTTTCATCTCTTCTTATAATGATAAAATAGAATCAACACCAATTTTCTTTTAAGTGATCTATATATCAAATTAATATAAAAAAAAAACATCATAAAATAGAACCAGGGTTTGAAAGTGTCTGGGCCTTTTTCAACAATGCACATACTTCGCAGAGAGTCTTGATCTTCGACACTTTAATTTTAGCAGCATAGACGTTTATTCCGATAAAAACCCTGTCGATGAAGCTCAGCGTGGAGACATTTGATGATTTAGTGAAATTTGGAGTATTTAGGTGAGATCTTCTTATAAGCTTTTAACTGGATGAGTGTAAAGATTTCATTTTTATTCTTTAGGTCTGTACTATTATCGATTTTCACGAAAGGTTTTTTATTAAGAATCTTGAGCTCTCTTAGTTCATTATCTTCCTGAATATCTAGCTCTTTGAATGAAGAAAGTTATGCACTTTCATTATTCTTGAATTGTGAAAATTTAATCTGTAATACGTTAAATTCTTCGTTGTTTGCAACCCCTGGCATTTCCGAAAAAGGTGCCAAAGAAAAATAAAAGAAAAGGGAAAAAAAGAGGTACACCAAACAACCGAATAGAAAGTTAAATGAATAACTTAATCGCCTGCAATGATTATCGTTCACCTCAAAATCTTGGTCATATCATTTTGTGAGCTTGTCAAACAAAAATTCCACTGACGGTACTAGAACATAATCGTGCAAAATTCTTCAAACGACCTTCACAAGCTCAATGATTCTATGTGCTACTGGAAATATGCAGTATTATTGAGCACTCAAACTGTAAAAATTAGCATAAAGTTCGACCGTTTAAGTTTATTTAAGAGTTTTTACTTTTAATTTCCCAATACCGGGGGCCATGGAGTCGTCTTCATGCATCTTTTCCAGACTTCTCGAGAATACAAAACTAGATTTAATTTTATGTATCACATAAAATCAATGATTCCTCTTTAAAAAGTCCAGATTCCCCATAATTTGTTGAAAATTCAAGCATACGACACGCATAATTTTTTTTTGTTGTCGATTAACTTTGAAAAGAGTATTCTTTATCTGAAAGCATGACGGTAAGGAAATATTCTTACCAGCACAGATTATCCGAAAAGAAGACGATGATTACAATGTTGTAGCTCTGGAATCCTCGTATCTCTCGGTGGACAATCCTCGAAACCCTAACATTTCACAAGATAATAATAATAATCTATTTTTAAGGTCACGACCAAGCCAGACACCAAATTGGTGTATGAGACCCCCTTGTTTGTGGGACAAGGGACCCCCTCCGCCCAACGATGACCGGTAAAGTCTATGGAGGTATAAATACCCTACCCCCTTATGGATTTGAACTTGTGACCCTTAGGAGGAAACACATATTCTTAACCATTAGGCCCACATATATATAATTTAATTTCATATTTTTATATACTTTTTTATTAAATATCTTATTTATTTATTATATGAACATTAACATTAAATTATATTATAATTTTTAAGTATATTTACTTATAAAATTGATTATTATATATGCTTTTATTTTAATGAGAGTAAAGTATCAATTAGTATGAGTCGATCCTTGGTGAAGGATAAATTTATTCGTCATTCCATGACCATAATTGTACAATATTGCTTAGGAAGACCATTAATCATGTTTATACCAAAGCAATAATGTCCCACCATCAAACAACTTTAATCATAGATTCGTAACCTAATATATTTTGGTAGATTTAGGCTTGGTTGGATGGAATTTTACTTTATTTAAAATACCATTAATCATGTTTATGCCAAAGCAATAATGTCCCACCATCAAACAACTTTAATCATAGATTCGTAACCTATTATATTCTGGTAGATTTAGGCTTGGTTAGATGGAATTTTACTTTATTTAAAATCTAAGATATTTAGTAGAATAAAATATATTTTGATAAATCTAGGCTGATGTTTATGCCAAAGCAGTAATGTCCCACCATCAAACAACTTTAATCATAGATTCGTAACCTAATATATTTTGGTAGATTTAGGCTTGATTGGATGGAATTTTACTTTATTTAAGATCTAAGATATTTAGTGGAATAAAATATATTTTGATAAATTTAGGCTGGGTTGGAAACTTTTTTTTTCAAAGATGTAATATCATTTTATGGCATTTTAATATAATTTGTTGGTGCTTTAAGACATGAACAACGAGGAGAGATACCTCGATTGGTTGCTGTCATCGATTTCCACTTTATAGTGGCGCGGAACAATTCTTTCAAGGAGAATGGGCACGCGAGAGCATGGTACGGGTTAAACCTCTTAGGGTTATCCATTTGATAGATTTATGCTTTAAATTAATCCTCTCACATTATCATCACAACTCACAGAAATAAGTCAAAACTACTTCCCAGAATTCCCAATTTTGGGCGTGCGGAAACACATTTGGGTGTCCATGCTTCCCCTCCAAACATTAGAATAATTTAGAATCTTGAGAAAAACAGCGGAGATGGTCATAGATTCCTACAATCCAGGTTGGCTTGTCCCCTTTGTGTATTGCTGGCGGACTGAGAAGCCTCACATCCACAGCCAGTCGCCATGCGATTATACACAGAGATTTTGGGGAAGATCTTCGATGAAATCATCTCATAAAGGATTGTATTCATATTTATATTCTCCTTATTGCAATTAGCGCCGCTGGAGCGAAAAATGCCTTCTGGCACAACCTCTCGGCATGGACATTTTACACTTCACACTCGAGCATTAGCAATCGGTGGACTTGACGCTTTAGTTTTCTGTGGATGGGACTTGTATGCCCTGCGGGAGAGTCCGGTGTGATTATCAGCACTCTGCATCTGATTATCAGCAGATCTCATTGATGCTGCTGCCAACGAACGTCTTGCATTGCCAGAGTTGTAGGAGTGATGTGATAGACAACTGGTTTAAGAGGGAGTCTGTAGCTGCACGAATCTCTCGGCAATCTCCTGACGTTCTCAACCGATATCTGATTTGCAGGAGGGCAGGCGTTCCAATCCTGCAATTGTTCCCAGCGATTCAATTAAATTTGATTTGCATGGGGCGGCATGTCAGACTTATCTCTTCCCCTCCAATAGACGAACGGTGAATTGCAGATAGTGCAATGTGAGACAGTGAAGTAACTAAAGGATAAGTGACAGGTGTATATTTTTTTTTTTTTTTTTTTTGGGTAAAACTTAATATTAAATATGTCTTCGATATAAATATTACTAACACAGCAGCTAAATAGCTGCTGGTTAAGGCCGAAACACTGATAAGATGAAACGATCTTTAGGCGTAAATATATTTTATAATATTAAAAAATATTATTATATTTTATAATATATCTATCTTATAAAAGATTTGTAACTAGAGAGATTTGATCTTTTTGGACACTTGATAAATCAGAGATTAAACTAGATCTAGRACAAATTGAAACCAATATATTTTTTTTAATATATAAAAATAATATATATATATATATATATATATATATATATATATATATATATATATATGCATTGTCAATTGGAATTATAGCATTGAGAAAAGGATTATTGGGGGATGGAAAGTTTATTATGGGCTTGAAAACAATTGTAAATCAGTGGATCTTTGGAGTTGGGATAAGAAGAAACTCCTCTTTGAGACTCTTGTTATACTTGTTATTCTTTATGGATGTGAAGTTTGGGGCTCTAGTATCTAGAAAGATAGAGCAAATACAAAAGAATTTTATAACCTATAATCTCAAAATTAAAGGAAATACACCCTATCCCATCCTCCTCTTCGAAACAAGCCTCTCCCCCATTGAGAGCATGGCTATGACTAGATACCTAATGTATAAGAACAAGTTAAACAACATGGAAGACAAGAGGCTACTTAAAATTGCTTCAAAATCAAGTCATAACCACCATCAACTCAAGCCAGGATGGCATAAAGACGCTCGGTCTTGGCTAAACTATTGGGGAATCATGGAAGAAACCATTTTGCAGTATAAAGATACTATTAAAAAAATTGTCCAATCAAAATTTAAGGAAAAAATGTGGTGTGATAAAGAGTTAGAGGAAAAAAAAAAATTAAGGTATTATAAAGATGCAATCAACCCTAATCTAGAAGATCAAAATTATCTATCTGTTTTGCCAAGTGTAAAGAAAAAAATAAGCATTGTTATTCCTAAAATGCCATGGGATGAAAGAGTGTGTCACTTTTGTGACACTAAGAAGGTTGAAGATGAAAAGCACTTTCTCTTAGATTGTCCAGCATATACCCATATTAGATCTCATTTTCAAAATATTTATTACACTACCAACCTTCCTAACCTCTTAGCTCAACAAAAGTATGGTGATCTGGGAAAACTTCTCTTAATGTTTTTCGAGCACATAAACAAAATTCTAAAGAATCACAAGTAATCACTTACCCTCTTATGGTCCGATAGACCAATTCGGTCTTAATGGAATTTAATCATCATCATCATCATTATATATATATATATATATATATATATATATATACTTTTTTATTATTATTTCAATGTGTTATGTTACATGAACATCTCCTCCATACTAGTTTGTACAACATCTAAAGACACAATTATTAATTTTTCTATTTTTTTAAAATTTTTGTATTTGTTTGCTTCATCATATCTTTCTAAAAGTATTTGGCTTTTTAAATTTCCATGGCTAATAAAAATATTAATTATAGCAAAGCTCACTGGTTAAATTGTAGAATTATATTATATATATTAATTATAGTAAAGTTTAATTTAAAATAGGTTAATAAGTAGATTTATATTATGTTTTACGTCAAATAATTGTTTCAATAAACTCTTTGTTTTTTAATACTTTTGTGCCAATAAGAGCTCTACAACTTAGTATGGGAGAAATGCTCATATAACATAACCCATTAAAATAATAATAAAAAAATAAAAATATTGATAATATATATATATATATATATATATATATATATATATTGGTTTCAATTTGTTATGTTTCTATTGGTCTTAACTTCAATTAATAGATCACTAAAACAATGTAGTGATTATGGAGGTAGTAATATATTATAAAATATATTAATATTTTTAATACTTTAATATTAATGTATTAAACCAACATAGATCCGTCTTATCCCCGAATCTATCAAGAGTCTAGAAGAATCAAATCTCTCCAAGTGAAAACCTTTTCTAGAGTGCAAAACTTGATGAAAGGTTAAAGGTTTACACCTCCACAGATTTGATCCCTCTCGACGCTTGATAGATCCCGGGTTAAGATGGATCTATGTTGGTTTTACTAGTTCGCTTAATCATACCCTTTTAAAAGCATCTTTTTCTTTTAATTTCCATGACTAATAAAAATAATAATTATAATAAAGTTGGTTTTATATGGAGACATTATTTGTCTGTGTGAGTTTTGGGTGGCTAAGGTCTTTCTGCAACAAAGATCATATGGCTAGGGTCGTGTCCTCCCCGTGACCGTGGGCCTCGCCCCCCTCCCTCCCGCACCTTTCCCGCTTCCTGTTCTTCGTACCCTCCTCGACAAAGACTTTTTTCCAGCCCCCTCCCCTCGTCCATGCGGCCCCATGTGATAGCTTATACCAAAAGACAGATGACATATCAGTTTGGCGACGTGGTGGACTATGGCTACAACCCATCACATGGGAGATATTTCCTCTCACAAGCAGAGTTCTTGGAGCGCGTAAACTTCCCCCGTATCCACTCTAGTTGGAAGCCAGATAGTCTTTCAGAAGGAGTAAGAGTTAATGCTACACGAACGAAGGATGGACTCACTCCAGAGGAGGTTATTTCGAATGGGAAGTCTTTGGATAGGATTAGGACTGGTAACTCCCGGCCTTTAGACTCTCTTCTTTCTGGTTATCCCTCTC
>JASDQU010737871.1:30470-43093 GCA_032191745.1 Picea mariana
CTCTAGTTTTTCGCTTAAATCTTTTTCCATCAAAATATACAGAAGAGGAGATAAGGTGTAACCTTTTCTGAGACCTCTAGAGAGCCTAAAGAATTATGTTGGTCTTCCATTAATCATAGAGGAAATCCAGGTGGCCAAAGACATAAATAAATCCAAGCTAGAAGACCTACTCCATAGCCAAATCTGGTTAAAACTACAAATAGAAAATTGTGTCGGACCTTGTCAAAGGCATTTTTCATATCCAGTTTTATAACCATCCCTTTTTCACGCCTCCCCCTACTTGAATGGATGTATTCTTGGACTAACATAATGTTATCCATCATTTTCCTTTCCTCCATAAAACCCCCTTGATTTGGTGAAATAAGTTTAGGGAGGTAGGGATTTATTTGATTACCTATGACTTTAGAGATAATTTTATAAGAGATGTTGCATAGGGAGAATGGGTGAAAACGGGCAAACGAAGAGGGGTTGGACTCTTTGGGGACAAGGGCCATAAAAGAGGAATTGGTACTACCCCCCATTCTTGCGGATTTTTGAACATATTGAATCATATCTACCAGATCATATTTTATGATGTGCCAACATATAAGGTAGAAGTGTGTTGAGAATCCATCCGGCCTGGGTGCTTTATCTGGGTTCATTTGTTGTAACGCCCCTAGTATTTCTTCTTCTGGCACTTTTTTGGCGACCTCTTCATTATCTTCTGCATTGATGATCTTGGGGATATTGCTTAATAGATTTTCATGGTTCTCTACATCTCCCCTTCCATCCTCCATATATAGATTTTCATAGTTATTTTTGGCTACTTGCCTGAGTTGATTCTGTCCTGAAATAAGAGTATCATCTTCTCCCCTAATTTCTGAATTTTGTTTTTCCATAACCGTTCTTTGGCTTGATGGTGAAAAAATATTGTATTTATATCTCCTGCTTTGAGCCAAAGACTACAAGACTTAAGTCTCTAATCTTCTTCCTCTGTCTTCAGAATCTTTTGATGTTTCTCAAAAAGACTTTGCTCCTCTATGAGCAGGGAGGGAGTTATTTAGGCCGATTCCATATTGATGCACACCTCATCCACTTTTGTTTTCAGGTTTTGAATTTCTTTCTTCTCATTAATTATTTCGATCTTAACCCATTATCTAATAGCCTTCTTAGTAGATTTTAGTTTTTTCTCATAGATGAAAACCAACGAGCCCTGAATTAGAAAGTTCCATGTAGATGCCACCATCCCAAGGAAAGAAGGGTCCTCAACCTAGTGAGGGTTGAATCGAAAAGGTATCGGCCCTAAGGGGATGGCGGGAGGGGAGTTCAAGATTAATAGGGTGATGATCAGAACCCGTCTAAGGGAGGATTTGGGATGTCGACAGAATGTCATCCTCAAATATACTATTGTCGATGAGAAACCTGTCAAGTTTGATTCTGACGTGACCAGGGCCCTGCCTCTTATTAGACTAGGTAAAGAGTCCAGGAGACAATCTGATGTCCATTAGATCAAAGGAATCCGTGAGGTCTTCCATATTTTCCCTAGAGGCCTCTCTTATTATAGATCCCTCATGTTTAATCTACCATGAAGGGAGAGCAAAAAATTCCAACACAAAATTTTGTCTCTATTGATTGAAGGAATATAGATATCAAGAATAGAATAGAGCTTACCCGAGGGAAGATGAGCCAACAAGACAAAGAACCAGTTGGATGCACATTCCCATTATTCCAATCCAAACTGAAATGGGTTCCAAAGTGTTCAAAGACCACCAGAGCCCCCCCGAGAAGAGATTGCCTTTTCAATATTCAAGTGCCACATTAAACTACTAGCTTAAAGGACATCTTCGTCCTTCATTTTCATTTCCTGGAGAAGGGGGACTTGCGGTTTTTCTACCTGAACTAAAATTTTTACCATTTCTCTTTTGTTTTCACTTCCCATGTTGGAAAATTGGTTGTCATTGATGTCAACCCTAGTAGAAGTCCATAAGCCTTTAAAAGTGATGGGTGTATTTGAAGAAGTCTCCAAATTTGTCTCCTTATGGCTTAGCTTTAAGCATGGCCCTCATGGGAAGACGCTTTGAAGAAGTCTACAAGAAGCTCTAGAAATATGGTTAAGTGGTTAAGAAGCCTCAGAGGCGTGGTCATGAAGCTCAAAGTTAATTGAAAAAATAAAACACGAAGTACATTGCAAATGTATTCAAACCATCATATATTGATAGTCCCCGTCATGTTGTTTCCAACGATAGATGGCACACCACATGGTTCCTCACGGTTAAGAAGTTATGCCCTCTTAAAGATGAAGCCCTGAAGTATGGTCAAGAAGCACTAGATCCAAGGTCAAAGAAGTTACAAGTTGGCCCTAACGTCAAGTAAAGGAGAAAAAATTTTGCAAACAAGAAGTTACAGGTTGGCTCAAATATCAAGTAAATAAGTTACTTGGAAGGGTATAAATATACATCAAGAGCCTCTCATTCAATCACCAAGGGAGGATGTGATTTCTTAGCGAAAGTGAAGTAGAGGAGTTGTGGGAAGGAGAGAGTACTTGGAGCCGCAAATTAGAGAATGGTTTTCTGAAAACCTTATTTGAGAAAACCCCCATGGGTCAAGCATAGGGTGTCCTGTGAGGCCCTCATTGGTTGTCCCGGTATCGTCTCGCGAGGCCCCACCTTTTGCCTAGTCTAGTCCCGCAAGGCTGAAGAAAAGTTTGAAGAAGGTGTTATTCTCTTGATGTTGAAGTTAAGGAAGGTTTGATGATCTATGATCTCATGCACCAAGTTTTCAGATATTGAAAGGTATGTCTTTATGTATGTTTTGAATGTTATATCATGATAATTTTGGCATATGCTTGAGTCATACCTTGGAGGTATTGGAACATGGTTGACATACATCTTGGATAGTTTGGCACATGTTTAAGGCACATTTTGTGTATATGTTTTGAGGCATGGTATATTCTTTGAAGCACATATTGGATGTCTTGGCACATGGTTTGATGCATATCGTGGTTATTTTGAGCACATGATTTGGAGGATATTCTTGGAGATATTGGCATGAATTTTATGTGGTTGTATAAGTTTTGGTGATGATGATTTATCAACATCAGTGACAACAAAAGTGACAAATTGATTTTCTTATTTATATTCAAGGGAGGAAGGAAGGGGCAAGGAAATTGAGTTGTAGCTTCCTTTAGGTTGGAGCATGTAAACTAGGGGGTTGGAGCCTCCTTCCAGTTGGAGCTGGAGAATCTAGGGAGTTGTAGCTTTCTTCAGGTTGGAGCTTGTAAATCAAGGGGTTGGTGCCTCCTTCCAGTTGGTGCTTCCTATGAATGTAATCTTTTGATATATAAGAAAACATTCCATGGTTTTCTCCCATTTGGGTTTCAACGTAAAATTCTTATGCCTTATGTATTTGTGGTTATATGTTTATGGTATCTTGAATGCAATCATAAGAGATAAATTTTTGATATCTTAAATGATTACATATCATGATAAAAGTGGTAATAAGTGTCTAATATCGATTCACCCACCCCTCTTAGTATTAGTTGATAATCCAACATTTGGAATCAGAGCAAATCCTTTAGAAAGAGTCTAAATACTGGAAGGTAGATCATGGAGTGCACCAAGAATGGAACACCATTATTTGATGGTTAGATCTATGCCTTCTGGAGAAGAAGGATGAAAATGTTTGTGCAAGCACATGGATTTGATGTCTAGAAAGTAGTAGTAGACGGATACAAGGCACCTGCCACTCCCTCAACAGATAAATATGGAAAGAAACTTAGTGAAAACAATTCGAAGGCTAAAAATGCTATTCTTAGTGGCCCAGCTAGTTCAATATATGTCAAGGTTATGCATTGTGACTATGCAAAGGATCTTTGGGACAAACTTCAAAATGTTTACGAAGGAGATGCCAAAGTCAAAGGGGAAGAGCTTCAAACTTATAGATGTCAATTTGAACAACTGAAAATGAAGGAAGATGAAGATATTGTAACTCATTTTTTGCAAATTGATGAAATAGTGAACGTTATTAAAGACTTAGGAGAGGAAATCAAAGAACCAATAATTGTTCAAAAGGTACTAAGGCCTCTTCCAATGAGATTTAATCCTAAGATTTTAGCCCTAAAAAAAGAGCATATCTTGCTACATTGAGCATGGACAAGTTATATGGAATACTTATAGCTTATGAAATGAGAACAGAGCAGGATAATCCATCCAAGAAGGAAGCAACTTTCAAAGAATCCAAGAAGACAAAATATAATAAGCAAAATTCAAAGTCAAAATGCAATTGTAGTGATGATTCAGATGAAGAAATAGACAACTTCGTAAGGAAGTTGAAGAGAGGAATTGACAAGTACAAAGGTAAGCTTCCTTTAAAATGTTTTAATTGTGGTAAAATTGGTCATATTGCTGCTAAATGTCCTTATGCTAAGAATTTTGAAAGTGATAATAAAATAAAAGTCTTCAAGAAAATCCTATACTCAAGACAAGATAATTGTTCATCTGATGAGGATGATGATAGTGACAGTGACTTAGAAAGAGTGCTCTTTATGGCATTGGAAACTCAACAAAATGATGAAGAGGATTATGAAGAAGAAAGTGAAGTTGACCTTAAAGTAGAGCTAATCAACGCCTCAAGTGAGCTAAAAAGAGAAAGGAAGAAAAACAAGTCACTGAAGGAAGAATTGATCAAGTTGAAGGAAGGTTCACAAAATCCCAACAAAAACTATGAATAAGTCCAGCAGATGATCATAAATTTAAAAGTCCAGGTAGAAGAAGCCAAAAGGATTGAAGAAACACTCAAAAACTAGTTGGAAGAAAAGGAGAAAATGAAGGAAAGCTTGGAAGCAGAAATAGTCTCACTAAAGAAGGAACTTCAGAAAGACATGCAACAGAACAACACCAAAATATTGGAGGAAATCATCAGCATTCAACATCCATACTATGACAAGTCTTGACTAGGATACAAACAAACACATACTGAGAAGGGTTTGAGCTCCATGACGACAAAAATGGAAGCATAACAAAAGAGTCATGCAAAATTCATCAGAGGCCCTATCAAGAAGGAATAATGCAAGTCTTCAAAGGAGAACATTTGAGCAATGGAGAGAACTCAAGAAGAAGATTGCAGAAGAGTTGCACCACCTAGAAGATCCATAACACAAAATTAACAACTAGCAATGGAGAGAACTCAAGAAGAATATTACAAAAGATTTGCACCACTTAGAATATCCCCCACACTCAGGTACCAAACTATTTTTCTTGGTTTATGTTATTCCTGTAATAATTTTGGGCACAAGGCTATAAATTGTAAAGCCTATGCTAAAAACATAAGCAACTGTGAAGTCTACTCTATAAATAAGTATCTCAAAAAGCCTCATGAGGCATATAATAGAAACTATAACAGTTTTGGCTCATTAAATAATGAAGTAGAATGCTACAAATGCAACAATTTTGGAAACATGGAAAAATATTGTAGAATGATTGTTCCTCCAAAGGAACCAAAGCAAGATTTTAACAATCATATAAAACAACCATCAAAGATATGGAAAAGGAAGCAAGATAAACCGAATATTGAAGAATGTTTGACTGCTCTACAAACCCAAAGCGAAAAAACCGATTGGTATGTTGAAAATGGTTGTTCAAAGCACATGACAGGTGACAAGGACAGGCTTGTAACTCTAAAGAAATAAAGAGATGGATCAATTTCGTTTGACAATGATAACTCAACCAAAATTATAGGAAAAGGCACAGTCAAGCTTGGAAGCAAAGATGCCATGGTAGAAAATGTCCTACTTGTCAAAAATATGAAGCATTATTTGCTAAGTGTGAGTCAAATGTGTGACCAAGGACACACACTTCTATTTGACTCAAAGAAATGTGAGATAAAGAAAGAAGGATCGAGAAAGTTGGTGGCAATAACAATAAGTACTCCAAACAACATATACATCTTAAATGAGATCGAAAATTAAATATGTTGCTTGGGAAAGGAAAATTAAAGTTGGTTTTGGCACTAAAGAATGGGTCATATGAACTTTGACAATCTTGTTAAAATCAACATAAAGGAAGCAGTAAGAGAAATGCTTGAAATTTCAAAGCCAACTAATACTATGTGCAAGCACAGTCTACAAAGAAAACAAACAAGAACTGAGTTTAGAACAAAGGAATACTCTACAAAAAAACCATTGGAGATTGTACACACTGATCTATGCAGACCAATGAGAACAAAAGGGTTGCATGAAAAATATTACTTCATGCTACTTTTTGATGATTATACAAGAATGACAGGAGTTTGTTTTCTCAAGAAAAAGTCAGAGGCATTTTAATGTTTCAGGATATTCAAAGAGATGGTTGAAAACGAGACTGATTTGAGAATCAAGTGTTTGAGATCAGACAATGGAGGTGAGTTCACATCAAAAGAATTCATGGAATTTTTTGAAGAACATGGAATAAAAAAGCAATTCTCAGCAGTTTGGACATCTCAACAAAATGGAGTCGTTGAAAGGAAGAACATAACTGTATAGGAAATGGCCAAAACCATGTTGAAATATTCCAAGTTGGGTGATATCTTTTGGGTTCAAGTAGTACATACAAACATTCATATCCTGAACAGAGGAGCGCTTAGAAGTAACAATATCAAGACTCCATATGAATTGTGGAAGGGAAGACCGACAAACATCAAGCACTTTAAAGTGCTTGGAAGCAAATGCTACATAAAAAGAGAAGATACGAAGATTGAAAATTTTGACTCTCGAGTTGATGAAGGCATATTGGTTGGATACTCAAGAAAAAAAAATACATAAAAATGATACAACCTAAGGCTCAACAAAATAGTGGAAAGCATAAATGTAAAGATTGATTAAAAAAATGTGATGAAGACTAGAGAAGAAAGCATAAATTCAAAAGAGCAGGAAGCAGAAGAAGAACTAAAGAAAGAATAAGTAAATGAAGAAGTAGAAGAACCAGAAAATAAGCAACCATAAGTAGAGCAAGAAGAAACATGAGACAATCAACAAGATTTCCAGACACATGCTAAAACACCTAACCATTGGGTTCAGAAGAATCATCCACTAGAATAAATTATTGGAGATAAAAATACAGGAATAGAAGCCAGAGGAAGCAAACAAGCACGTACACCAGAACAAAGACATCTATCACTATTGTCCACAGTTGAACGAAGCAACTTCGAGGAAGCTGGCAATGATGAACATTGGATCAAGGCCATGGAAGAAGAACCGAATCAAATATAGAAGAATAAGACACGGGAACTGGTTCTAAGACCTAAGGACAAAAATGTGATTGGTACAAAATGGGAGTTCAAAAATAAACTAAACGAAGATGGACAAGTAACCGAAAAAAAGGTAAGGCTAGTATGCAAAGGATATGCTCAAGTTGAAGGAGTATATTTTGAAGAAACTTTTGCTCCTTTTTCTAGAATGGAAGCAATTAGAATGATCTTAGCCTATGCATGTTCCAAAAGGATCAAGGTATATCAGATGGATGTAAAATCAACATTTCTAAATGGAGAATTAGAAGAAGAGGTCTACATAGAACATCCATAAGGGTTCCAACTATCAGAAAATGAAGATTATGTTTGCAGATTGAAGAAAGATCTATATGGACTCAAGCAAGCCCTTAGAGCTTGGTATTAAATATTGGACAAGTACTTACAACAACAAGGATTAAAAAAGAGCAGTGCAAATAGTAATCTCTACATGAAATTGGATCGAGACAACATACTTATCATTGAAGTATATGTGGACGACATCATCTTTGGAAGTGATGATGACATGTTGAGTAATAAGTTTTCCAAAGACATGCAGAGTGAGTTTGAAATGTCCCTACTTGGTGAGTTGAATTTCTTTTTGGGACTCCAGATATCTTAGCTAGATGAAGGTATTTTCATTTCCCAAACCAAGTACATCAAAGAAATGTTGAGGAAGTTCAGAAAGGAAGATTGAAAACACGTAAGTAATTCTATGGTGACTGGTTGCAATTTGAACAAAGATGGTGAATCTAAGGAAGCATATCAAAGACTCTATAGATCGATGATTGACAACCTACTCTATGTGACATCCTCAAGACCAGATGCGATGCAAGTAGTTGGACAGGTTTCAAGATTTCAAGCAACACCTAAGGAAACTCATGTTATGGAAGTAAAGAGGATCTTAATATATCTCAAAGGAACAACATAGTTTGGATTGTGGTATCTGGAAGGGAATGAGATGACTATGGTTGCCTACACATATGTAGATTGGGTAGGAAACATTGATGATAGAAGAAATACTAGTGGAACAACCTTCTACTTGGGTGATTGTGTGGTGTCTTGATTAAGCAAGAAACAATCCTCAATATCTTTTTATATGGAAGAAGAATAATATATTGCAGCAACAACATGTTGTACTCAAGTCCTCTGAATGAATCAAACCCTGCAAGACATACAAGTAGAATATGACGAGCCTATTTCTGTATTATGTGACAATACTAGTGCTATAAGTATCTCCAAAAATCCAATGATACATTCCAAGACCAAACATATTTCGATTAAGTTCCACTTTATGCAAGAACAAGACACATAAAATAATATCAAGTTAGACAATATTGGGACAAAAGAACAAATTGCAAATATCTTCACCAAACCTCTCCCAAGAGAGATATTTTAGTATCTTCGACAGAAACTTGGAGTAGTTTCTACCCCACAATGATCTACACGACATTTTGCAAAGAAGATAAGAGGAGAGAAAATGTTAGGAGGATTTACCCTTTGCCATTGATGTCAAAGGGGGAGAGAAAGATCATAAACATGAAGACAGGGGAAGCAATGATCATAGGGGGAGTATGAGTGTTGCCATCAATGCTAAGTGGGAGATTGTTGGAAAATTGGTTGTCATTGATGTCAAACCTAGAAGAATTCCAGAAGCCTCTAAAAGTGATGGGTGTATTTGAAGAAGTCTCCAATGTGGTCCCCTTATGGTGTAGTTTTAAACATGGCCCTCATGGCAAGACACTTTGAAGAAGTCTACAAGAAGCCATGTAAATATAGGTAAGTGGTTAAGAAGCCCTAGAGGCATGGTCATGAATCCTGAAGCTAATTGAATAAAAAGAACATGAAGTACATTACAAATGCATTCAAAACCATCATAGATTGATATTCCTCGTCGTATCGTTTCCAACAATAGGTTGCACACCACGTGGTTCCTCACGGTTGAGAAGTTGTGCCCTCTTAAAGACGAAGCCCCGGAGTATGGTCAAGAAGCCTCAGATCTAAGGTCAAAGAAGTTACAAGTTGGCCCTAAAGTCAAGTAAAGGAGAAAAGTCGTTGCAAACAAGAAGTTACATGTTGACTCAAAGATAAAGTAAATAAGTTACTTGGAAGGGTATAAATACACATCAAGAACCTCTCATTTAATCACCAAGCAACGATGTGATTTCTTAGCGAAAGTGAAGTAGCAGAGTTGTGTGAAGAAGGGAGTTCTCGGAGCTACAAATTGGAGAAGGGTTTTCAGAAAACCCTATTTGAGAAGACCCCCACGGGTCAAGCATTGGATTTGCTTTGAGGCCTCCACTCATTGTCCTAGTATCGTCATGAAAGGCCCCTCCTTTTTCTCGGTTTAGTCTCGCGAGGCTAAAGAAAAGTTTGAAGAAGGTGTTATTCTTTTAATGTTGAAGTTAAGGAAGGTTTGATGATCTGTGATCTCATGCACAAGGTTTTCAGATATTGAAAGGGATGTCTTTATGTATGTTTTGAGGGTTACATCATGATAATTTTGGAATACGTTTGAGGCATACCTTGGAGGTATTGGCACATGGTTGAGGTACATTTTGGGTATTTTGGCACATGTTTAGGGCACATTTTGGGTATATACTTTGAGGCATGGTATATTATTTGAAGCACATCTTGGATGTCCTGGCATCTGGTTTGATGCATATCATGGTGATTTTGAGCACATGATTTGGAGGATATTCTTGGAGATATTGGCATGAATTTTATGTGGTTGTATCAGTTTTGATGAAGATGATATATCAGTATCAGTGACAACAATAGTGATAGGTTGATTCTCTTATTTATATTCAAGGGAGGAAGGAATGGGCAAGCAAAGGGAGTCATAGCTTCCTTTCATTGGAGCCTGTAAACTAGGGGTGTTGGAGCCTCCTTCCAACTGGAGCTGGAGAATCTAGGGAGTTGTAGATTCCTTCAGGTTGGAGCCTATAAATGAGGGGGTTGGTTTCTCCTTCAGTTGGTGCTGGAGAATTTTGGAAGTTGGTGCTTCCTATGAATGTAATCTTCTGATATATAAGAAATCATTCTATGGTTTTCTCCCATTTGGGTTTCCACATAAATTTCTTATGTCTTGTGTATTTGTGGTTATATGTTATATCTTGAATACAATCATAAGAGATAAATTACTGATATCTTAAATGCTTACATATTGTGATTAAAAGTGGTAATCAATGCCTAATACTGATTCACCCCCCTCTCAGTATTAGTGAATAATCCAACATCCTAGTCCTTTGCAATTCAAGGAAATGATCTTAATCATTTGGAAGATGATTTGGGGTTTCCCCCTTTAGGGGGTGCCGAACCACCATGATTCCATGAGGGCCTGGATTCATTTTTAGTATGCCCATCAAGCATACTTTGTTTTCCTAGGTCAATTTCTCTACATGCAACCTCTTCCCTACATTGATTATTCGACCTTCTTCTTGGTTTTTTGGTGGTGTGTAGGCTTGTATCACCTGGATCTGTTGGATAATTGGTGGGATTAGGAGATCCCCGACTAGACCTTAAGGCTCTTACTAGATTTGCAGGGTCTCTTCTTCAACATTTTCTTCCATATCAAAGAGAATTTCATATTGATTCTTGGTTGGAATATGATCCTTGCTATTACCTGCAGAGGATGTGGCGAGAGCTTCTTGATATTTTGGATTGGAGGGAGCTCCCTCTTGAGGAGGAGATTTTTTAAATTGGGGGCCTGGCTTGGTATTTTGCTTCTTCCATATTGGTTGTTGTCATTTCTCTTGGGACTCCCAAAATGGCGAATTTGAAGGGACTTTTGGGCAGCTCTTGGCAAAGTGACCATATTCATGGTAGATCTTGCATTTGAAAGGGATTTTTTCATAATCCACTTCCTGGAGATAAGTCTATTTTTCGAGGGTGATCTTAGTGGCCTCAGGGAGGCCTTTCTCTAGATCTACCTCAACATAGATTCTAGCACAATATTGCAGGCCTTCCCTAGGTTTAGCTTTGTCAATATAGTGACCCGAAGAGTTTCTAATGGCTCTGAGAGTCTCATCATTCCAGAAATGAAGATGCAAAAAGGGAAGGCAAACCCATACTAGGACGACCGAGGGAATGCCATTTTCTAGATTATAGTATGAAGTCCAGTGGTTCGGGTATAGGCCTTGAGCCCCCATAAAATAAGGTATGCTTATGAAAACGAGGTCCCAATCTTCCTTCTCTTCGAAAAAAAAAAAAAAAAACCCAACCAAAAAAGGAATGAGACATCCTACCTTTTAAATGAGGCCTCTAGTTTTTATCGATCTAGATGGCTAGATATCTGGGCGAAGGCCAGATTCCAGTGAATTGACCGATTAACCCATTTTCTGCGAACCTCAGCGCAAGAGAGAGTGAGCTTGCTTGGACCGACACTAAGGTGATCTCTTCCATATTTTTAACGAATCTCAATTGAGTTTGCTTTGGTTACTTGAGAAGGGATAAAGTCGAGTATGAGAAGGCAATGATGTCAACAAAGGGTGGGGGGAAGGGGGCGGGCGGTCTGAGGAGCTCCTGCTAGGGGAAGAATATCAAGATAGGGTTTCTTCAGATTATGTGTGCTATGATAGTAGCACATCCCCATATATATTTATTATAGTCAAGGGTTCTACAAAATTTTTGAACTCCAACTTAATAGATATAGTTGAAATGAGAAAGGAAGAAGAGATAACCTTAAAAGAGGGACTCCATTCGGTCAAAATCCTGCCAGATTGGCCATCAACATCCAAGGTGCAAAAACACCAATTTTTGAGCCACTTTTCTAGTATGGCTCTTGATTTGGATCCTTCACATTTTGTCTACTGGAGTAATATTACTTTAGGGTTGAGGCTGTAGATGAGCCTATTGAGGGAGAGCTGCTTAAGGGTGACCCCTACCCCTCTAACATTGAAAGATAAAACTATCATTGGGAAGGCCCCTTTAGGGCTTTCCTTGCTCCAAGGGTCCTAGTCATAGTTTTTGTTTGCCTTTCCTTCTGTCGATAACAACTTTATGTTGAGCTTTCAAAAGGTGTGACTTCCTGCCAACCAGATTATGTTGGGAGGGATTGGGAGCAAGGCCTCATTGGGAGGAAAACTTGGAGGTCTTAATTCCACGTGATCGGAGGGAATACCCAACTTTAGTGGGGGAAAGGACCTAGGAAGAGATGAAGGGAACTCCAAATGAACCTTCCAAGGTCCCATTGTTAAAGCTAGGAGAGGTAGAGGAAATTCATGTGGGGGAGAGGGAGCAATGGGAGGAGAGGGGATCACTGTAGGGGATGGGACCGTAGAAATGCAAAGGGAGGCTGAAGGCTTCAGGGACTCAAAGGGAGACCAAAGAGGAGAAGGGACAAAAGTGGGAAAAGGAAGGGAAGACTAGAGAGGAGAAGGGACAAA
>JASDQU010737871.1:47214-102984 GCA_032191745.1 Picea mariana
AATATCCCATTTAAGGGCATAACATGTCACTTACAAGGAATTGAACCTGGGTGGGGAGGGTAACAATCATTCATCCCAACCACCCAAGCTACATTCAATGGACTTATATATATATATATATATATATATATATATATATATATATAATTTTTGTGAGTTGACATTATAATATTTTTGTTTTATATTAATAAATTTATATACGTATATATATGATTTTGGCACGTCTTCTTTAAACCGAACCCGAGAAAATGCCATGGATACAATAATCGATTCATTCAAAGTTTCACAAATAAGAGCCATTTATACAGCCTGAGTGGGCCTAGTGGTTAAGAACATGTGTTTCCTCTTAAGAGGTTAGAAGTTCAAATCCAGAGAGGGGTAGGGTATGTATACCTCTGTAGACTTTACTAGTCAAATTGTTGGGCGGAGGGGGTCCCTTTTCCCACAAACAAGGAGATCTCATACATCAATTTGGTGTCTGGCTTGGCCGTGACCTTAAAAATAGATTATTATTATTATTATTATTATTATAAGAACCATTTATATAGATTTTATATGGAACCATTTATTTATATTATTATAAGAACCATTTTTGGCCAACCATCGTGTCATTTTCATCAAGGTGCAAATTTTTTATGACTTTGAAAAAATGGGAGGAATGTTTGACATACGATTATGTGTGGCCAACCAACTGCTTTAGAGTTTTTGCTATAAATTTTTCTAGTTGCCAAGTTGCTGACCCGATTGTATCTACAATAGATCTTGAAAGGACACCTTCTTTATGAATTTTAGGCAAACCAAATATCCTTAGGATGATAGGGTTCTTGGGAATGTGTCTTCTCTTCATGTCACCATCCAGGATATACTCCACGATTTCTCTTTTTGCTTCGTTCATAATTTTGGAACTTGGGTCTTTACCAAGTTTTTGTAGCTACCAACGATAGTCAAGCATTCAAGCATATTTTCTTTAACTTCATGAACACTCATTCCATGCTCATGTGATAAGGTGTATATTGGCAAGATTGGTTGCTCAATGAAATTAAGACTAAAGGAGCATTGTGAAAATATCATATATGATCAAGCTAGGAAGTTGGCATTAGTTGAGCACTCTTAATAATCCAATCACCATATATGCATTGAAGAGGCAAAAGTGATCACAACGGAAGAACATCATAACAAGATATGCATCCAAGAAGTCATTGAGATGGTAAAAAATCATCATAATTTTAATAGGGACGACAGTCTTATTCTGAGCGAATCTTGGAAGAAATGAATCACATCCTTAAGAGTAAGAAGAACAATAATAATTAACTAATCAACCAACTAAGAATCCGACCAACGTAAGTAATAATAAGCCACTTACTTTGATTAGTTGGATTGCATCAATATTAATGGGTCTTCATTTACCTTTCTTCCCACAATAGTTTATTCTCCTAAGGATGGACTTAGCTATATGATAATATGTTGTAAAGGGTTTGAGTAGCATGGGAACCCATCCAACTATAAGATAATCGAACATGGATGGTTCTTCGAGTAAGGTTTTCAAAAGGAATAAATGAATTATTTGAATGCCATGAAGAGATTGATTATGTCTTGGGAATGGAATTACAGTTCAAAAAGAAAATTACAAGTCTTTGGCACAATAGAACAATCTTAGAGGAGGATAGAAAGAATGATTCCAAACCCATTAATTTTGAGGAGGATTAGTCTTGGTGCACCTATAAAACTTATATGGGGTGTTAGGTTTGTGACTGCAATTGTCAAATATCTACATCAAAATGAGGGTGTAAGAGCCTGAGGTATGGAATTGCTCTTATCCCATTTATGACATTTAATAAAAAAACTTGGTAACAAACTCCATTTCAAGTTGGTGTGATCTAGTTTGCAACTAGTTGACTTCATTACGATGGTAATTAAGAGATTTACCACGTTTAGAACTAATAGAATATTAATTGGTTAGATAAAAATCTATAACCATTGTATGATATTTGAATCATGCACCCAATTTAAAAAAAAAAAAAACATAATCGAATGAATGTGTACAAATACACAAATATAGAAGTAAAAGAAGCTTTTATGATTGTTAAAAAATTGAAATTAGGTGCAATCCTTTGCGCATGCTCTCTTTCTTATACATTATGTATTAATTAAAGGCATCCAAATAGTGTCATAAACATGTTGGTGTTGAGGGAATTAGCGCCCACATTTTCCCAACATAAAAAGACACATGATGTCCTTGATGACAGAACATCAACTGATTGATGTCAACCTCTAGACCAAGCAACACACAACATCACTATTTTTTAGTGTATTCAACTTAATGTCTCCTCCTGGATCACTGAGAGGGGGGGTGACTCAATAATGAGCAATTTCAATACTTTTAACCACAATATATTTTTCAAAAATATTCATTAGCATTCAATATATCATCAACAATATGATCATAAACAACATCACATCAAGATAGATACACAGTAGACCAATATTTACGTGGAAACCCAAATGGGAGAAAACCGCATAATGTTTTTCTTATATATCAAAATAATTACATTCAAGGAAACTCCAACTTCCCATTTCTCTAGTTGTAACTAGAAGGAGGCTTCAACCCCTTATTCTCAAGCTCCAACTTGAAAGAAGCTACAACTACCTGAATTATCTGGCTCCAACCAGAATGAGGCTACAACCCCATGAGTTCTTCGGCTCCAACTAGAATGTGGATACAACCACCTATCCTTGCCCTATCCTTCAATCCTGAAATGTAAATGTAGAACAACTGTCACTATCACAAACTCTGCCACTATTACTATCTATGTCACTTTGTCACAGTCTCTGTCACTCTGTCACTGTCTCTGTCACTTTGTCATTGTCTCTATGATTGTCTCATCAACCTGTATCTACTCATCAATCAACTAAACCTGTACCATACCATGCATAAACTATATACCAACATACATACTATCTCATGCATCAATAATGAACCAAAGATACATCAATAATGAATAGTGAATCATGAACTAAAGCATCAACCATGTGTAACCCGTACCATATACCATACCAACAACCATATGCAGATCTGTACCATATCATCAATGAAGTATCTCAAAGAACCAATGCATGTCCCTCATGCATATGACACCATGCATCATAAATATGCCTCAACCATGTACAATCAACTCAAGGATATGAACTATAAGAACCATGTCATATGTTGAACTAGATATAAGAGTGCTCCTCACTCAACCAAGCAACCAAGATATACCATATCCAAAAACCAAACCAACCATATGAAGTATGCTTCAAGCATACACCATATCATGACAAGAAGTAACCATCAAAGCAAGTATACAACCATACCAATACCACTGTAGTTGACCTGAAACTCTAAGATGTTGACCTGTAGACTTCCTTTAGACTTCAGGGACCTGGTACCAACATCAACTCAAACTTTCATAAGCTTTTCACAGATACACGACTTTCTCTTCTACAACCCACAGATATCTATGCTTTCCTCCACTACAACCTGCGTACATTTGTGCCTTGCTAACCTGCAACTCGTGGATACCTCATAACCCAGGGTTTGTTGCATCCCTGAGACTTTCTTCTTCGACCTTCCTTCACTACCTCATAATTATGTTATCACAACCTTAACAAAACATCACTACATCANAAGAAATATGATCAATGAATAAGTATGTGAGTGTACATGTGAATGACTCCTTGAGGTATATTTATACTTGTGTTAGGTAACTCCTTGCCTTAATTTAGGGCTTTCTTCTTGCAACCAATTTACCCTTTGACTAAGACTTATAACCAACTAGGGACTTCTTGTCCACTCTTCGAGGCTTCCAAATTTACAAAGCCATAACTCCCCAACCACAAGGAACCACGTGGTGTTTTGCATATCATCGAAAATGTTACATCGAGTACTATCCATCTATGAGGGTCTTTCCTGCATTCACATTGTTCTTTCTATCCACATTCTTCATTCAAATCTGGGTACCAAAACCACATCGTCGGGGCTACCTGAATTTGCTACCGAACTTCTTTAAGGGTTGACATCAATCTCTAATATCACTCTCCAAGGGTCGACATCAATGACAACCATCTGTTCAAACCAAATGTCCAACAATCTCCCCCTTTGGCATTGATGGAAACACTGATGCTCCAACACCCATGCTCCCTTTGTGACCATTGCTCCTCATAAATGTTTCTCACTCTCCCCCTTTGACATCAATGGCAAATGGTATCTCTACTTGGGGTTGCTCCCCCTATCTACAAACTGCCTCTATCTCTACAGAATTTCCTCTTCATGGTGCTTCCTCGTGTAATTCTATGAAGTACATATGAAAAGCATTCAAAAGATTATTTACTTCGAGTTCTTCAAGACTTTTGTTTCTCTCCCCTGTCGAGTTAATATTGATGTTGAGTGGATCACTATGGGGTAGAAACGATACCGATTTTTTATCGCAAATACTCAAAAGGTTCCCTTGCAAGCAGTTTGGTGAAGATATATGCAATCTGCTCTTTTGTCCTGACATACTCTAGCTTGATGTTCTTCTCTGTAGCTTGTTCCCATAAGAAGTAATACTTGATCAGAATGTTATTCATCTTAGAGTGCATCACTAGATTCTTTGAGATACTGATGGCCTTGGTGTTGTCACAAAGTATTGAAATGGGATCATCATACTTTACTTGCATATCCTGCAAAGTCTGCTTCATCCAAAGAAACTGAGTACAAGATGTCTCTGCTGTCGAATCTACATCTATGTAGGCAACAAGAGATAGATCCTCCCCTTTGGGATACCATAAACCAAACTGTTATGTACCTTTGAGATATTTGAATATCCTCTTTACTGCCAAAACATGTGATTCCTTTGGTGTTGCCTGAAACCTTGCAACCTGTTCAACTGCCTGCATCACGTCTGGTCTAGAAGCTGTCACATAAAGTAAGCTGCCAATCATCAATATGTATTGTCTCTGATCTACGTCCTTGGAATCATCATCCTTACTTAACTTACAACTTGTCTGCATAGGATCACTAACTGGTTTGCAATCTGTCATTCAAAACTTCTTCAAAATTTCTCTGATATACTTCAATTGAGAGATGAAGATACCTTTGTTGCTATGACATATTTGTAGTCTCAAAAAAAAGGTCAACTCACCAAGCAAAGACATATCAAACTTGTGTTGCATTTCTTTGACAAACTTCTGAATCATCCTCTCATCGTCACTTCCGAAGATAATATCATCTACATAGACTTAAATTATCAATATATTGTCTCGATCCACCTTTATATAGAGTTTGTTGTTTGTTTTTCCCTTTCTGAATCCTTGTTGATGTAGATATTTGTCTAGTATAGAGTACCACACCCTAAGAGCCTGCTTGAGTCCATATAATTCCTTCTTCAATTTGCAGACATATCCTTCCTTTTCTTATAGAAGAAATCCTTCTAGTTGTTCAACATAAACTTCTTCTTCTAAGTCTCCATTAAGGAAAGTTGACTTGACATCCATCTGATACACCTTGATGTTTTTTTAACATGTATAAGCTATAATCAATCTGATTGCTTCCATCCTAGAAACTGGGCAAAACGTCTCTTTAAAAGCTATACCTTCAACTTGAGAGTATCCCTTGCATACTGGTCTTGCTTTGTTTCTGGTAACCTATCCATCCTTATTCAACTTGTTTATTAATACCCAGTTTGTACCAATGAAATTCTTGCTCTTTGGTATTAGAACTAGTTCCCATGTGTCATTCTTCTCTATCTGATGTAACTCTTCATCTTTGGCTTTGAACCAGTGTTCATCTTTGTTGGCTTCTTCAAAACTGCTTGGCTCAATTGTAGACAATAGTGCTATATTTGTTGTTATGGTGAATGGATTCTTCTTCTGGTTTCAACTCTTGTATCTTTATTTCTAATAATATGATCTAATGGATGATTCTTTTGCACTCATATACTAGGTGTCTTTAGAGGTATTTGAAGATCTTGTTGTTCTTGCTCTGCTTCTGGCTGCTCTTCTTCATCTTCCTCATCTGCTTCTTCTTCCTTTACTTCTTCTTTGTGAACCTGTTCCACCGGATTTTTTCTTTCATCTTTTATCCTACGTCCATCTGTCTCATCAATTGTCACATTGATACTTTCCACTATTTTGTTGAGTCGGATATTGAATCATTTGTAATCTTTCTTTTTTCTTGAGTACCCAACTAGTATGCCTTTGTCAACTCATGAATCGAACTTTCCCATTCTTCCATCTTCTCTTTTGATGTATCATTTTCTTCCAAATACTCTGAAGTGCTTCACATTTGTTGCTTTTCCTTTCCATAGCTCGTAGGGCTCTTGTCACTATTATTTCTGAGCATTCCTCTGTTATGAATATGGATGGTTGTATGCACTGCATGTACCCAAAATATGTATGTCAACTTGGAATCCATTAACATAGTTCTGGTCATTTCATGTACTGTCATGTTCTTTCTTTCAACAACTTCATCTTATTGAGGTTTCCTAGTTGTGGAGAACTTCCTTTTTATGCCATGCTCATTGCAGAAGCCCATAAATTCCTTTGATTTAAGTTCTCCTCCATTGTCTGATCTTAAACACTTGATTTTCAACTCTGTCTCAATTTCAACCATCTCTTTGTATGTATTGAAGTTTTTGAAATCCTTTGACTTCTTATTTAGAAAGCAAATTTCAGTCATTCTTGTGTAGTCATCAACTAGTAGCATGAAATATTGTTCACCTTTCAATCCCTTTGTTCTTGTTGGTCCAACTAAATCAATATGCACAATCTCCAATGATTTCATTGTGGGATACTCCTTTGACTTGAACTTTGTCTTGGTTTGTTTTCCTTGTAGACAATGCTTGCATAAAATATTTGTTGGCTTCGAGATCTCAACAATTTCTCTTACTACTTTCTTTTTGCTGACTTTGAAAAGATTATCAAAATTTATGTGACCCATTCTTCTATGCCATATCCAACTTTCATCGTCCTTTCCTAATCAACATCTTTCCTTTTCAATTTCATTTAGAAGTTATATGTTGTTTGGAGTTCTTACAATTGTAGCCACCAACTTGCCTGATCATGCTTTCCTTATCTTGCATTTCTATGATTCAAACACAAGTTTGTGTCCTTGATCACACATTTGACTTACACTTAACAAATTGTGTTTCATATCTTCAACCAATAAAACATTTTCTATTGTGGCATCCTTACTTTCGAGCTTCAGTGTGCCCTTTCCAATAATTATGGCTGAGTTGTCATTTCCAAATGAAACTAATCCATCTCTTTCCTTCTTCAATGTTAGAAATATGTATTTATCACCTGTCATATGCTTTGAGAATCCATTGTCAACATACCATCCACTTTTGTTGTATTGAGCTTGTAGAGATAGGTTGCATTCTTCAGTTTTGAATTGGTCTTGCTTCCTTATCCATATCCTTTGTGGTTCATGCTTATGACTATTGATATTTTGCTTTGGTTCCCTTGGAGGAATAGTGAGTCTGCAATCTTCAGCCGCATGCCCAAAGTTGTTGCACTTGTAGCATTCAATCTCATCACTTAATGATCCAAATCTGTTGTACTTTTTATTTTATGCTTCATGAGATCTTCTTGGATAAATTTTCTTGTATATCCTTCATCATTGCTTTTGTTCTTGGTATTAGCTCTACAATTTAATGTGTTATGCCCAAAATTGTTACATGACTAACATGAACCAAGAAAAATAGTTTGATACTTGGGGGTGAAAGATCTTTTGAATGATGCTCCTCTTCTAAACCCTTCTTCATATGGAGGTATTTCTATATCCAATTGCTGCTGATACTGATTTCTGAATCTTCTAGGTGGTGCAGTGTCCCTATAATCTTCCTCTTGAGTCTTGATGTCTTCTTCTTTCTAAGAGGGATCTCTGACAACTTCTGCATAGATTCTTGGTTTTGCTTCTTTCTCTGTCGTTTTTTAGCTTGAACCTTTTTCTATCTGTGTTTGATTGTATCCTAATCCAAATCTGTCACAGTAAGGTCTTTGATTATTAATGATATTATCCAATATCCTGGTGTTGTTTTACTGCATGTCCTTCTTCCGAAGATCTTTTATTAGAGTGACTATCTCTGCTTCTAACCCTTCAATGACCCTGTCCTTTTCATTTAACTTCCCTTTGAGTGCTTCTTCAATCTTCTTGCCTTCTTCACCTAGATTTTTAGTTTCATGGTCGTCTCCTCGACCTCTTCGGAGTTGAATTTTTGGTATTCTTCTCTCTTCTTTAGCTCTGCCTTGAGTGACTTGTTTGTCTTCTTTTCCCTTTTATTAATTTCTATGGCACTCATCAATTCTTCTTTGTAATCAACTTCTGCCTCTTCATATTCTTCTTCAGAGCCTTTTTCATCAGAGTCTTCTACTGTCATGAATAGTACTCTTTCTGTATCACCATCGTCGACTTCATCTTCGTCTGATGAGGAACTGTCTTCCTTGGTGAAAAGACTTTTCTTGGAAAACTTCTTTTTCTTTCTTCTACCCTTTTGGATTTGCTTTTTCCTTTTTGGGTCATCTTCTTCTTCATTTATTTTTCTTTTCTTGTAAGGACACTTATTAGAAAAATGACCAACACCATCACAATTAAAACCAATCAATAGAAGCATACCTTTGTGTTTATCAGTTCCCTTTTTCAGCCTTTTGATGAAGTTAGCCACCTTTTCATCTTCCTCTGGATCATCATTGCAACTACAATCTGAATTCCCCTTCTGTTTATCTTTCTTCTTTATCTTCTTGGATGCCTTGAATTTTGCTTCCTTCATGACTGGATTTTCTTGCTTTGTCCTCATCTTGCAAGTTGTGAGTGTCCCGTGCAACTCATCCATGCTCAATGTGTCTGGATCTGTTCTTTCTTCTAGGGCTTTGAAATCTTTGAATCATATCTCATAGGTAGAGACCTCAACACCTTTTGAATAGTGATTGTTTCCTTCAATTCTTCTCCCAAACCTTTGATGGCATTGACTGTCTCATCAACTTGTAGAAAGTAGGAGGCAATGTTTTCATCTTCCTTCTTCTTTAATTCTTCAAAATTGGCTCTAAATGTTTGAATTTTGTCTCCTTTAACTTTGGCATCTTCTGCGTAGATATTCTTCAATTTCTCCCAGATTTATTTTGTGGATTCGCAGTGCACAACATTGGTGTATCCTGATTCAATCAAACCATTCAGGATGGCATTTTTAGCTCTATAATCATTGTCTTCAAGTTTTTGTCCATCCTTATATGTCAGGGGAGTGACTGGTGCTTTGTATCCATCTACTACTACTCGCCAAACAATGAATCCTTGTGCCTATACATATGTTTTCATTCATCTACTACATAAGTCGTAATTCTAATCGTCAATCTATGGTGCCCCAATCCTAGCATAGTCCATGATATCCTTCCAGTGGTTTAGAATGCTTTCTGAAAGACCTGCTCTCATACCAATTGTTGGATTACTGAGAGGGGGTGAATCAGTGATGAGCAATTTTAGTACTTTTAAACACAGTATATTTTTCAACAATATTAATTAGCATTCAATATATCATCAACAGTATGATCATAACCATCATCACATCAAAATAGATACACAGTACACCAATATTTATGTGGAAACCCAAATGGGAGAAAACACAAAATGTTTTTTCTTATATATCAAAATAATTACATTCAAATAACCTCCAACTTCAAAATTCTCTAATTGTAACTAGAAGGAGGCTCCAACCCCCTATTCTCAGGCTCCAACCCCCTATTCTCAGGCTCCAACCTAAAGGAAGCTACAACTCCCTGAATTCCGAACCTCTTTAGCATTTCTTTGATATACTTGGTTTGAGAAATAAAAATGCCTTAGTTGATTTTACATATCCGAAGACCCAAAAAGAAGGATAATTCTCCAAGTAATAACATTTTGAATTCATTTTGCATATCCTTTGCAAATTCCTAGATCATCATGTCATCATCGCTTCCAAAGATAATATCATCAACATAAACTTCAATTAACAAAATACTATCTTTGTTTACCTTGATGTAGAGGTTGTTGTCTGCATTTCCTTTGTCGAAATCTTCTTGTTGTAAGTATCTATCCAATGTGGAATACCATGCTCTAGGGGCCTGTTCGAGACCATACAAGACCTTCTTCAACCTGAAAACATAATTTTCATGCTCTGACAAATGAAATCCTTATGGTTTCTCAATGGAGACTTTTTCTTCTAAATCCCCATTTAGAAAGGTTGATTTCACATCCATATGATACACTTTAATATTCTTGGAGAATGCATAAGAAAGAATCAATATGATTGATTCCATTCTAGTAACTGGGGAAAACGTCTCTTCAAAGTCAATACCTTCAACCTGAGTGTATCCTTTACATACCAATCTAACGTTGTTCCTGGTAACATGTCCATCTTCATTTAATTTGTTTCTGAAGACCCACTTTGTGCCGATCACATTCTTATAACTTGGCCTTCAAACCGATTCCCAAGTGTCATTCTTCTCTATCTGATCCAACTCTTCGTCCATGGATTTTACCCATAATTCATCCTCCCTGGCTTCTTCAAAACTGTTGGGCTAAGTCGTAGATAAGAGTGTTGAGTGTAGTTGTTCTAGTGAACGAATTATTCTTCTAGTATCAACTCTTGCATATTTTTTCCCGATGATATGATCTGATGGATGATTCTTTTGTATTTGTTTTCTAAGTGTCTTTGAAGGTACTTAAATATCTTGTTGTTCTTTCTCTTCTACTTCTAACTACTCTTCTTCATCTTCCTCTTCTGCTACTTCCTCTTCTTTTTCTTTTTCTTCATCCACTTGTCTCATCAAACATCATGTTGATGCTTTCAATAATTTTGTTGAGCCTTGGATTGAAGAATTTGTATGCTTTCATTGTGCTTGAGTACCCAACAAGTACGCCTTTGTTCAAATGAGAATCAAACTTTTCCATTCTTCCATCTTCTCTTTTGGTGTAGTATTTGCTTCCAAAAACTCTGAAGTGATTCACATTTGTTGGTCTTCCTATCCATAGCTCGTAGGGGTTTTATCATTGTTGTTTCTAAGCATTCCTCTGTTTTGAATGTGAATTGTTGTATGCACTTCATGTGTCCAAAATACGTCTGTCAACTTGGAATCCATTAACATAGTTCAAGTCATTTCATGTACTGTCATGTTCTTTCTTTTGACAAATCCATTATGTTGTGGTGTCCTAGCAGTGAAGAATTGCCTTTTTATACCATGCTTGTTGCAGAAGTCCATTAATTCCTTTGAACTAAACTCTTTGCCATTGTCCAATCTCAAACATTTGATTTTCGAGTCTCTTTTATTTTCAACCATTTCCATGTATATCTTGAAGTTATTGAATGCTTCTAACTTCTTCCTAAGAAAACAAATTACAATCATTCTTGTATAATCATCAACCAATAGCATAAAATACTTCTCACGTTTCAACCCATTTGTTTCTAGTTGGTCCAACTAAATCAGTATGCACAATTTCCAACGGATTTTTTGTGGAGTATTCCTTTGATTTGAAACTCGTCTTGGTTTGCTTTCCTTGATGAAAATGCTTGCATAAAGTGTTGGTTGGCTTCGTGATCTGGGGAATTTCTATGACAACTTCCTTTTTGTTGATTTTGACAAGATTGTCAAAGATTATATGACCCATTCTTCTTTTCCATGGCCAAATTTCACCTTCCTTTCCTAAGCAACACTTTTCATTTCCAATTTCACTTAATACATATATGTTGCTTGAAGTTCTTACAGTTGTCGCAACTACTCTGCCTGAACCTGTTTTTCTTATCTCGCACTTCTGTGAATCGAACACAAGTTTGTGACCTTGGTCTCACATTTGACTTACACTCAGGAGGTTGTGTTTCATATCTTCCACTAGTAGAACATTATCTACCTCGGTATCCTTATTTCCAATTCTGATTGTGCCTCTTCTAATGATTCTAGTTGAGTCATCGTTTCCAAAGGAGACTGATCAATCTCTTTCCTTTCTCAAGGTTAGAAACTTCTCCTTATCACCAGTCATATGCTTTGAGCAGCCGCTGTCAACATACCAACCACGTTTCTTGTGTTTAACTTGTAGATCAAGTGTGCATTCTTCATTTTTGAATTGATTCTGCTTCCTTATCCATATTCTTTGAGGGTCATGTCTGTGATTGTTGTTATGCTATTGTGATTATCTTGAAGGATCTGTCATTCTACAATCTTTGGCCATGTGTCCAAAGTTGTTGCACTTGTAGCATTCCATCTCACTACTTAAGGATTCAAACATGTTGTAGTTTATATTTTGTGTTTCACTAGGCCTTCTTGAATAATCATTTCATGCATAAGTTTCACGATTGTCTCTGTTCTTGTTATTTGCTCTGTAATATACAACTTTATGTCCAAAATTGTCACGTGAACAATATAAACCAATAAATATAGTTTGATACCTAGGAGATGTAGATCTTCTAAAATGAGTTACTCTTCTGAACCCTTTTTCTTCTTGAGGCCTTCTTGTTTCTGACTGTCGCTGAATATGAAATTTGAATCTTCTGGGTGGAGTGTCTCTGTGATCTTCCTTGTAAAACTTCTTGTCTCCTCTATCTGTATTTTCATAGATTCTTGGTTGTGTTTATTTATTTGTTCTTTTGGAGCTTGATCCTTTTTCTGTCTAGTTGTATCATAGTCTGGACTTGTCATGATTTGGCCTTTGATTGCCAATAATATCGTTCAAAACTTTGGAGCTTTTCTGCATGTTTTTCTTATGAAGATCTTTTCTCAATGTGAAAATCTCTCCTTCCAAATTTCCAATGATCCTATCTCTTTCTTCTACATGTTTTTTGAGTGTTTCTTTAATTCTCTCATCTTTCTCTACTTAGATTTTCAATTTAGTAATCATTTTCTTTAGTTCTTCAGAGTCTGAATTCTGAACTACTCTTTCCTTTAGTTCTACCTGAAGTGACTTGTTTTTATTTTTCTCTCGTTTTATAACTTATATGGCACTTAACAATTATTCTTTGTAGTCAACTTTTGCCTCTTCATATTCTTCTTTGGAGCCTTCTTCATCAAAATCTTCTATTTCCATGAATAGAACATTTTATGTATCACTTTCATTGGCTTCATCTTCATCTTATGAGGTGTTGTCTTCTTTGGTACAAAATTTTTTCTTGAAAAAAATATTTTTGGTTCTTTTGCCTGTGTATGTTTGTTTTCTATTTGAATCATATTCTTCATTCCTTTTCTTTTTATTAAGGGGACATTTGTTAGAAAAATTACCAATGTCATCACAATTAAAACGAATCAATGGAAGCTTACCTCTATATTTTTCGGTTCCCCTTTTCAGTATTCTGACAAAGTTGGCTACTTCTTCATCGTCTTCTGAGATGTCACTATTGCTGCTATCTAAATTTTCCTTTTAATTGCCATTTTTCTTTGACTTCTTGGATTATTTGAATGTTGATTCTTTTGTAATCAGATTATCTTGCTCTGTTCTCATCTCATAAGCTGTGAGTGTCCCATGTGGCTCATCCATGATCAACGTAGCTAGATCCTCTCTCTCTTCTAGTGCTGAAATATTTGAATCAAATCTCATTGGTAGAGATCTCAATACCTTTTTGAAAACAACTTGTTCATTTACCTCATCTCCCAAGCCTTTGATATTGTTTACTACTTCATCAACTTGTATAAAGTAGGCAACTATGTTCTCATCTTCATTCATCTTCAGTTGTTCAACTTTTTCTCTGAAGATTTGAAGTTTAACTTCTTTGAGTTTTTCATCTCCTTCGTAAATATTCTTCAAATTGACCCAGATGTCCTTTGCAGAATCAGAATGCATAATTTTGGTGTAGTTAGATTTAGACAAGCAATTTAGGAGTGCACTTGAATTATTTTCTTCAAGTTTCTTTCCATCTTTATTTGTTGGAGGAACGATTGGTGCTTTGTATCTATCAACCACTGATTGCCAAACATCAAATCCTAGTGCATGTATGTGTTTCCTCATTCTTCTACTCCAAAAGGCATAATCTTCCCCATAAAACTGTGGTATCCCAATCTTAGAGTAATCCATGATCTCCTTCCAGTGGTTAAATTGTCTCTTGAAGGACCTTCTCTCATACCAATTGTTGGATTATTGAGAGGGGGGGTGAATCAATAATGGAGCTTTTTAATCATTTTTAAATACAATACATAAGTGTTATTTATCTTTATGATCAATTTACCAATGTCATTCAACAAGTGCAGAATAAATAAACCATGAAAAATGAGTACTCGTATGCATACACATACAATGTACACCAATATTCTTATGTGGAAACCCAAAGAGGGAGAAAACCACATAATGATTTTTCTTATATGTCTTTAAGAATTACATTCATTGGAAGCACCAACTTTCTTTTTTTTCGAGCTGCAACTAGAAGGAGGCTCCAACCCCCTATATTTTCAGGCTACAACTGGAGGGAAGCTCCAACTCCCCAATTTTTTGGCTCCAACCAGAAGGAGGCTACAACCCCCAATGTTCTTCGGATACAGCCGGAAGGTGGCTAAAACCACCTATTCTTACCTCGTCCAGGCACCATGAAATATAAGTGTCAAATAACTGATGAAACCACTGCCACACTATCACTATGAAATATACCATTGTAAACATGTACCAATCTGTGCCAACAACCTGTAACCAACCTATACCAATAACCTATAGTCAACTTGTATGAATAACCTATAATCAACATGTACCAATAACTTGTACCAACATATACCAAATATACCAACAGCTTGTACCAATAATCTCCTCAATAGATCAGATCAAATCTAATAACATAGATTTCATACCCAACATCACAATAATATCACACAAACCATGTGAATCTATGTCTCTCTAGTCATGTGCCATACATGTGCATACAATCATAATCATGTGTAATAAACCCTCGCATGAACTAGAAATCAAACCCTCAATGATATGCAACCTCAAACTAAACCAAAAACTTCAGCAATACATCATAACCAAAACCCCTCAAACATGTACCAAAAAAAGGCCTCAACCATGTACCAAGAAATACAAGATATGCCTCAACACTCAAACCAACAAGATGTACCAATGATAAATACCAGACATACCAGCATTGTATTTCTGTAGATATAGCTCATACAATAAGTGCCATACAACCAATAGCCTCTCTAGGGAAAATCCCAATCTCCCATAACCATATCTCATGTAGACAACAATATCCAACTACACATAAGAATATGACAAACTTTTTGAAACTGCAGATAAATCTATTGTACCTGATCAGTGTAGAGCTTCCTAGGAGCTTACTTTCAGACTTTAAGGACATGTTATCCACATCTACTCAAGTTTTTATGGCTTTTTTCAACTATACGTGACTTCCTCTTCTACACCCCGTGTATGTACGTGCCTTCCTCCTTTGCAACCCACATATGTACGCGCCTTTCTCCACTGCAACCCGCGTACACCTCAAATACTAGGGGTTTTTTCAAAAATTCTGCAACTCCAAAACTTTCGTCATCAACCCTCCTTTGTTGCCTCTTACTTGCGTAACTTCAGATGTATCAATGAGTGTCTGCAATAAACCTTTCACAAAATAATAGATATTCAATGTGCTCAATAGGTGTTAATAAGAGATCCTTGCTCTCTTATTTATACTCTCCAAGTAGCTTCCTCTAGGGGTTACCTTCTAATTGTTTTACCCAAATTCCTTCTTTTAGGGCTAACCCACTTCTAACCACTTTCTCCACTTACACTTCTAACCATTTTGTCCACTTACAACCACTTTATCCACAAATAGTAAACTCACCTCTTCTAGTTGCAATTAATTTATTTTTAATTATTTTCCTTTTGCAACGACTTAACTCGTGATTAACTCTTAGTTACAACCACTTTGACTAGTAAACTTCTTCTAGGAGCTTCTTGAAAAAATTAACTTCTTAGACCTTCTAGGGGTTTCTAGATAACTCATGAGGGTTCTCCAATTTCACAAAGCCATAACTCCCAAACCGCAAGGAGTTATGTGATGTACCACATATCACCATAAATGACCCGACATGTACTATCCATCTAGAATAGTCTTACCTACAAATTCATTGGTCTTCATGCATTTATACCTCAAACAAACTTGGGTCCCTTAACCATACTGTTTGGGCTACCGAAATTTGATTCTGGACTTGTTTCAAGGGTTTACATCAATGACAACTAACCTAATTAATCAACAATATCCCCCTTTGACATTGATGACAACACTCTAATGCAACACTAAATCCATATTGCTCATGCTCCCCCTGTGACCATCGCTCCTCCTGGAATCATTCCTCTGTGCTCTCTCTCCAAGCATCAAACTCTCTCTACATGCATGAGATGAATCTATCCCCCTTTGACATCAATGGTAAAGGTAACTTCTCGTTGGGGCTACTCCCCCTGACTGAACTATCCCTAGGGAGGCTACCCCTAACTAAAATCTCTCTGAGACTGCTCCCCCAAATTGAACTATCCTCTTTATGGTGCTTCCTCGTGTAAATATAATACATATAAGAATATCATTCAAAATTCATTGTGGGGCATAAACTATACCAAGTTTCTGGCAAAGATACTCAAAAGCTTCCCTTGGAAGCGGTTCTGTAAAGATGTTTGCAATCTGTTCTTTGGTCCCAACATACTCAACTCGAATGTTCTTCTTTGGAACCTGTTCTCATAGAAAATGATACTTGATTGAAAAGTGCTTCGTCTTGGAGTGCATTACTGGATTCTTTGAGATATTGATGGTGCTTTTATTATCACATTCTATCGAAATGGGCTCATCATACTCAACCTGTATATCTGTCAATGTTTATTTCATCCATGGAACCTGTGTACAGCGTGCAGTCGCTACAATATATTCTGCTTTGACTATAGACAATGATATTGAGGATTATTTCTTGCTTAGCCAAGATACCAAACACTCACCCAAGTAGAAGGCTGCTTCACTTGTACTTCTTCGACCATCAATGCAACCTACCCAATCTACATCTATGTAGGCAATAAGTGATAGATCCTTTACTTTTGGATACCATAATCCAAATTCTTATGTACCTTTGAGATATTTGAATATTCTCTTTACAACTATAACATGTGATTCTTTTGGTGTTGATTGAAATCGCTCCACCTATCCAACTGCATGTATTACATATGGTCTAGATGTTGTCACATAAAGTAAGTTGTCAATAATTGACCTATACTACCTCTGATCTGTAGACTTTGAATCATCATCTTTACTTAACTTACAACTGGTCTACATATGAGTATTGACTGGTTTGCAATCTTCCATTCTGAACCTCCTTAGCATTTCTCTGATATACTTGGTTTGAGAAATAAAAATGTCTTGGCTGCTTTGACATACATGAAGACCCAAAAATAAGGATAATTCTCCAAGTAATGACATTTCAAATTCATTCTGCTTATCCTTTGGAAATTTGTGTCTCATCCTGTCATCATCACTTCCAAAGATAATATCATCAACATAAACTTCAATTAAAAAAATACTATCTTGATTTACCTTGATGTAGAGGTTGTTGTAAGCATTTACTTTGTTGAACCCTTGTTGTTGTAAGTATCTGTCCAGTCTGGAATACCATGCTCTGGGGGCATGTTTGAGACCATCCAAATCCTTCTTCAACCTGCAATCATAATTTTCATTCTCTAACAACTGAAATCCTTTTGGTTCCTCAATGTACACTTCTTCTTCTAAATCCTCATTTAGGAAGGTTGATTTCACGTCCATATGATACACTTTAATATTCTTGGAGCATGCATAATCGAGGATCAATCTGATTGCTTCCATTCTAGGAACTAGGGAAAACGTCTCTTCAAATTCGATACCTTCAACCTGAGCATATCATTTACATACCAATCTAACTTTGTTTCTGGCAACCTGTCCATCTTCATTCAATTTGTTTTTGAAGACCCACTTTGTGTCGATCACATTCTTATACCTTGGCCTTTGAACCAATTCTCAAGTGTCATTCTTCTCTATTTGATCCAAGTCTTCATCCATAATTCATCATTGATGTCTTCTTCAAAACTGCTTGGCTCAGTCATAGATAAGAGTGCCAGGTGCGGTTGTTCTGGTGAACAAATTCTTCTTCTAGTCTCAACTTCTGCATCTTTGTTCTCGATGATTTGATCTAATGGATGATTCTTCTGTATTCGTTTGCTAAGTGTCTTTTAAGGTAATTGAAGATATTGTTGTTCTTTCTCTTCTTCTTCTAACTACTATTTTTCATCTTCCTCTTCTGCTACTTCTTCTTCGTGAACCTATTCCATTGAATCCTTTTCTTATTCTTTTATTCTTTGTCCACTTGTCTCATCAAACACCACATTGATGCTTTCCACAATTTTGTTGAGCCTTAGATTGGAGCATTTGCATGCTTTCCTTGTGCTTGAGTACCAAACAAGTACACCTTTGTCCACATGAGAAACAAACTATCCCATTCTGCCATCTTCTCTTTTGATGTAGCATTTCCTTCCAAAAACTCTGAAGTGCTTCACATTTGTTGGTCTTCCTTTCCATAGATCGTAGGGCATTTTATCATTGTTGTTTCTGAGCATTCTTCTGTTTTGAATGTGAAATGATGTATGCACTGCATCTATCCTAAATACGTGTGTCAACTTGGAATCCATTCACATAGTTCAAGCCATTTCCTGTACTATCTTATTCTTTCTTTCGACGACTCCATTTTGTTGTGGTGTCCTAGCAACAAAGAATTGCCTTTTTATACTATGCTTGTTGCAGAAGTCCATAAATTCCTTTGAAATAAACTCTCTACCATTATCTGATCTCAAAAATTTGATTTTCAAGTCTATTTCATTTTCAACCATTTCCTTGTATATCTTGAAGTTCTCGAATGCTTCTGATTTCTTCCTGAGAAAACAAACTACAATCATTCTTGTATAATAATCAACCAATAGCATAAAATATTGCTCACCTTTCAACCCATTTGTTCTAGTTGGTCCAACTAGATCAATATGCACAATTTCCAGTGGCTTTGTTGTGGTGTATTCATTTGAATTGAAACTCATCTCGGTTTTCTTTCCTTGTTGACAATGCTTGCATAAAGTGTTGGTTGGCTTCGTTATCTGGGGAATTTCTCTAGCTGCTTCCTTTTTGCTGACTTTGACAATATTTTCAAAGTTTATGTGACCCATTCTTCTGTGCCATAGCCAAACTTCATCTTCCTTTCCTAAGCAACACTTTTCATTTCCAATTTCACTTAACACATATATGTTGCTTAAAGTTATTACAACCATCGCAACTACTCTGCCTCAACCTACTTTTCTTATATCGGACTTCTATGAATCAAACACAAGTTTGTGACTTTGCTCACACATCTTGAATTACACTCAAGATGTTGTGTTTCATATCTTCGACTAGTAGAACGTTCTCTGCCTTTGTATCCTTATTTCCAATTTTGATTGTGCCTCTTCCAATGATGTTGGTTGAGTCATCGTTTCCAAAGGAGACTAATGCATCTCTTTCCTTTCTCAAAGTTAGAAAAATGTCCTTATTGCTTGTCATATGCTTTGAGCATCCACTGTCAACATACCAACCACATTTCTTGTGTTTAACTTGTAGAGCAAGTGTGCATTCTTTATTGTTGAACTGATTATGCTTCCTTATCCATATTCTTTGAGGTTTTTGTATGTGACTGTTGTTATTCTGTTGTGATTCTCTTGGAGGAATCGTCATTCTACAAACTTTGGCCATGTGTCCAAAGTTGTTGCACTTGTAATATTCCATATCAATATTCAAGGATTCAAATCTGTTGTAACTTATGTTTTGTGTTTCACTAGGCCTTATTGAATAATCATTTCGTGCATAACTTTCATGGTTACCTTTGTTCCTGCTATTTGCTCTACAATTTATAGTCTTATGTCCAAAATTGTTACATGAATAACATAAACCAAGAAAGATAGTTTGATACATGGGAGATGTATATCTTCTAAAATGATTTACTCTTCTGAACCATTCTTCTTCTTGAGGCCTTCTTATTTCTGACTGTCATTCATTCTGAAATCTAAGTATTCCAGGTGGAGGAGTGTCTATGTGATCTTCCTTGTAAACTTCTTGTCTCATTTGACTGTCTCTGTGTAGCTTCTAGATTTGTTGCTTTAGAGTTTGATCTGTTTTCTGTCTAATTGTATCCTAATCCGAACTTGTCATGATTTGGCATTTGACTGCTAATAATCTCGTTCAAAACTTTGGAGTTGTTCTACATGTTTTTCCTTTGAAGATATTTTATCAATGTGACAATCTCTCCTTCCAAATTTTCAATGATCCTGTCTCTTTCTTCGCCTGTTATCTGAGTGTTTATTTAATTATCTTTTCTTCCTCTACTTGGATTTTTAATTTAGTAATCATCTGTTCTAGTTCTTCAGAGTCTAAATTCTAAACTCCTCTTTCCTTTAGTTCTTCCCGAAGTGACTTGTTTTTCTTCTTCTCTTGTTTTATAGCTTCTATGGAACTTAAAAATTCTTCTCTGTAGTCAACTTATGCCTCTTCATATTCTTCTTCACAACCTTCTTCATCGGAATCTTCTATTTCCATGAATATAACCTTTTCTGTATCACTTTCTTTGGCTTCATCTTCATCTGATGAGGTGTTGTCTTCTTTCGTGCAAAAGCTTTTCTTGAAAAAAATATTTTTGGTTCTTTTTCCTTTGTATGTTTGTTTTCTATTTAAGTCATCTTCTTCATTCATTTAATTTTTCTTATGGGGACATTTGTTATCAAAATGATGAATGCCATCACAATTAAAACAAATCAATGGAATATTACCTCTATATTTTCTAGTTCCCCTTTTCAATCTTCTGACGAAGTTGGCTACTTCTTCATCGTCTTTTGAGATGTCACTGTTGTTGCTATTTGAATTTGCCTTTTGCTTGCCCTTTTTCTTTGAATTCTAGGATGCTTTGAATGTTGCTTCTTTTGTAATCAGATTATCTTACTTTGTTCTCATCTCATAAGTTGTGAGTTTCCCATGTAGCTCATCCATGGTCAGTGTATCTAGATACTCTCTTTCTCTTCTAGTGCTGAAATATTTGAATCAAATCTCATTAGTAGAGATCTCAATACCTTTTTGACAAAAATCTGTTCATTTTTCTCATCTCCCAAGCCTTGGATATTGTTTACTACTTCATCAACTCGTAGAAATTAGGTTGTTATGTTCTCATCTTCATTCATCTTCACTTGTTCGAATTTTTCTCTAAAAATTTGAAGTTTAGCTTCTTTGAATTTATAATCTCCTTCGTAAACATTCTTTGACTTAACCTAGATGTCCTTTGCATAATCACAATGCATAACTTTGGTGTCGATATATTTAGACAACCCATTTAGGAGTGCACTTGAATTGTTTTCTTCAAGTTTCTTTCCATCTTTATCCATTGGAGGAATATTTGGTGCTATGTATCCATCTATCATTGATCGTCAAACATCAAATCCTAGTGCACGTATGTGTGTATTCATTCTTCTACTCCATAAGACATAATCTTCCCCATCAAACTATGCTAGCCCAATCTTAGAGTAATTCAAGATCTCCTTCCAGTGGTTAAACTGTCTCTTGAAGGACCTGCTCTGATACCAATTGTTGGATTAGTGAGAGGGGGTGTGAATCAATAATAGAGATTTTTAATCATTTTTAACCACAGTACATAAGTGGTGTTTATCTTTATAGTCAATTTACCAATAGAATTCAACAAATGCAGAACAAATAAACCATGAAAAATGAACACTCATACACATACACAATACACCAATATTCTTATGTGGAAACCCAATGCAGAGAAAACCATGGAATGTTTTTTCTGATGTCTTTAAGGATTAAATTCATTGGAAGCACCAACTTCCTTTGTTTTCCACCTGCAACTGGAAGGAGGCTCCAACCCCCTATATTTTCAGGTTACAACCCGAGGGAAGCTCCAACTCTCCAATTTTTTGGCTCCAACCAGAAGGAGGCTACAACCCCCAATGTTCTTTAACTACAACCAGAAGATGGCTACAACCACCTATCCTTGCCCCATCCAACTGCCCTAAAATATAAGTGTCAAATAACTAATGAAACCACTACCACATTATCACTGTGAAATATACCACTGTAAACATGTACCAATCTGTGCCAACAACCTGCAACCAACCCACACCAATAACATGTAGTCAACCTGTATGAATAACCTACAACCAACCTGTACCAATAACCTGGACCAACATATACCAACAACCTGTACCAATAATATCCTTAATAGATCATATTTGATAACATATATCTCATACCCAATATAACAAGAATATCACTCAAACCATGTTCATCTATGTCTTTCTAGTCATGTATCATACATGTGCATACAATCATAATCATGTGTAATAAACCCTCACTAATATGCAACCTCAAACTAAACCAACAACTTCGTTAATACATCATAACCAAAGCCCTCAACCATGTACCACAAAAACTCTCAATCATGTACCAATAAATACAAGATATGCCTCAACACTCAAACCAATAAGATGTGCCAATGATAAATACCAGACATACCAACTACCACATTATCACTGTGAAATATACCACTGTAAACATGTACCAATCTGTGCCAACAACCTGCAACCAACCCACACCAATAACATGTAGTCAACCTGTATGAATAACCTACAACCAACCTGTACCAATAACCTGGACCAACATATACCAACAACCTGTACCAATAATATCCTTAATAGATCATATTTGATAACATATATCTCATACCCAATATAACAAGAATATCACTCAAACCATGTTCATCTATGTCTTTCTAGTCATGTATCATACATGTGCATACAATCATAATCATGTGTAATAAACCCTCACTAATATGCAACCTCAAACTAAACCAACAACTTCGTTAATACATCATAACCAAAGCCCTCAACCATGTACCACAAAAACTCTCAATCATGTACCAATAAATACAAGATATGCCTCAACACTCAAACCAATAAGATGTGCCAATGATAAATACCAGACATACCAACACTGTGTTTCTGTAGATCTAGCTCATACAGTAAGTGCCATACAACCAATAGTCTCTATAAGGAAAATATTCATTCTCTCATAACTATATCTCATGTAGGCAACGATATCCAACTACACATAAGAATATGACAAAACTTTTCAAGCTTCAAATAAATCTTTTGTACCTTATCACTGTAGAACTTCGTGGGAGCTTGATTTCAGACTTTAAGCACTTGACATCCCCATCTACTCAAGTTTTCAAGGCTTTTTCAACTGCACGCAACTTCCTCTTCTACAACCTACGTATATACATGCCTTCCTCCACTGCAACCCATGTATGTACGTTCCTTCCTCCATTGCATCCCACGTACACCTTAAAAACTAGGGGTTTTTTTTCCAAAAATTCCGCAACTTCGAAAATTTCATCGTCAACCCTCCTTTGCTGCCTCAGACTCGCGTAAATTCAAATGTATCAATGAGTACCTGCAATAAACCTTTCACAAAATAATAGATATTCAATGTGCTCAATAGGTGCTAATATGAGACCCTTGTTCTCTTATTTATACTCTCAAAGTAGCTTCATCTAGGGGCTACCTTATAATTGTTTTACCCAATTTACTTCTCTTAGGGCTAACCCACTTCTAACCACTTTGTCCACTTATACTTATAACCAATTTGTCCACTTACAACCACTTTATCCATAAATAGTAAACTCATCTCTTCTAGTTGCAACCAACTTATTTTTAATTATTTTCTCTTTGCAACAATTTAACTCATGATTAACTGTTAGGTACAACCACTTTGACTAGTAAAATTATTCTAGGAGCTTCTAGAATAAATTGACTTCTTTGACCTTCTAGGGTCTTCTAAATAACTCATGAGGGTTCTCCAACTTCACAAAGTCATAACTCCCTAACCGTGAGGAGTTATGTGATGTACCACATATCACCAGAAATGAAACGACATGTACTATCCATCTAGACTAGTCTTACCTACATATTCATTGATCTGCATGCCTCTATACCTCAAACAAACTTTGGTCCCTTAACCATACTGTTGGGGATACTAGAATTTGCTACCAGACTTTCTTCAAGGGTTGATATCAATGACAACCAATCCAATCCATCAACAATCTCCCCCTTTGGCATTGATCGCAACACTCTAATGCAACACTAATCCAGATCTTGAGGGATAAGATCTAGAGGGCTTGAATGCCGAGAGAGGAGGATCTTAGACGTGTCAATATTGCATGGAAAACAAACATGGACAAAACCATGTAAATGAAGTACTTGGGAGGTGAGGCTCAAAGAGGAGCCTCACCTATAAAACTCGTTATTAGTAAATCACTCATAACTAATTAATCTCACAATGAACAATAGAAAATATGAGAGAAGCCTAAATGAGTAACTTGGTATTATGGGAAGGCTTGTTAGGCCTTTATATAGCATTACAAAATGGTTCATTGGACAAAGTCAAAAAGAGCTCATTAAATTAGTCTCTATTATTAGTATAATAGATCTAACTACCCAACTAACTAAGTAGTGGAAAATAAAACTCGATACAATAATGGGAAGATCTCATTAAATGAGTCTCTATTATTATAATAATATATCTAACTACTCATTTAACTAAGTAGTGGAAAATAAAACCCAATACAATAATGGAGAGATGGGACTCTCTTTGACCCATATGAGCAACCTGTTAGCCCAATTAATTAGTGAGGAGGTGAGCATCTCCTTGATCCACATGGGCAATCTATTAAATTTTTAGCTTTTTTTGCATCTTAATTTAGACCATATACACCCTTAAAATTCAGATCATTCCTCCCCCCTTAGAAAATGATGGTTCCCATCATTTCACCCATGCTAAAAAGAGAAACCCCATTATCATACCATTATGATTACAATGTGAAAATACCCGATGAAGAGAAGGGTTTTGTGTGGTTGACCCATAACTATGGGTTTGTGGTTGATCCATAACCTAGTTGACAATGGCATTGTACATGGGTAGAAAAATAAAGAAAATTTAATAAAATCCCAAAATTAAAAAAAAAAAAAAAAATATGGGGAAATCGTGACTTTGGGGGCTGTGAACATCCTTCTGCAAATCTATTCATAAATTCTACTACAGGTGATGAAATCCAATTCCGTCAGAGACCAATTTGAGATAAAGAAGATATATTTCCATCCATATGTGGAAATCCTTCTGTAGTTTCCTGATCAAGGAGAAAAATACCTTTGAAGATGGTGGTACCCACGGCCTCCTTGGGTCAAATAACTGTTGAGATTAAATCGATGATATCTCTCAAACCAGGAAGCCAAATGCGATTCCGTGAAATAATCATTTGAGATATTAAAAATATATTTCTAGAAATATTTGTAACTCCTTATGTAGTTTTCTAAGTAGGGAGAAAATATCATTGAATATGGTGGTACGTATGACCTCCTTGGGTCAAATACATGTTGAGATTTAATTGATGATATCTCTCAAACCAAGAAGCCAAACGAGATTTCGCGAAATACCCATTTGAGATATTGAAGAGATTTCCAATGATATATGGTATAGCCTCTGAAATCCTGTGTAGAGGTTTTAGAGCCTCTTTGAACTTTGTTGAGTGTAAAGTGCCACAAAGAATGCCAAGGTTTGTAGAGCAGCATGCACTGTTGTAGAGGTTGTGGAACCTCCGTGGGCAGCATGGACACCCTGCAAATTTATTGAAAATATTGCAAACCAATGGATGTAGTGGATCCATGTATGGTTCTCCTTGTAATGGTGAATGAAGATTCGAGGGAAAAAAAAAACCTTGTAGTGCATGTGGACCAACTATGATGCTTACAGTGTATGGCCTGACAAATGGATTACGATAGTACCAAAAGGAGGTTGGTGATTGTTGCAAATGTTTTAACCCAAAACATGCTTCAAAACCTTGTCCCGATGGAGAACGTACCTGCTCTGATATTACTGATCCAGATCTCAGGGGTTGAGATCTGGATGGCTTGAATGCCGAGAGAGGAGGAGCTTAGACGTGCCAATATTGCATGAAAAAACAACACGGACAAAAACATGTAAATGAAGTACTCGGGAGGTGAGGCTCAAAGAGGAGCCTCACCTCTAAAACTCATTACTAGTAAATCACTCAGAGCTAATTAATCTCACAATGAACAATATAACATACGAGAGAAGCCAAACTGAGTAACTTGATATTACGAGAAGGCTTGTTAGGCCTTTATATAACATTACAAAATGGTCCATTGGACAAAGTCAAAAAGAGCTCAGTAAATGAGTCTCTATTATTAGTATAATAGATCTATCTACCCAATTAACTAAGTAGTGTAAAATAAAACCCGATACAATAATGGGAAGAGCTCATTAAATGAGTCTTTGTTAATATAATAATAGATCTAACTACCCAACTAAATAAGTAGCAGAAAATAAAACCCAATACAATAGTGGAGAGATGAGACTCTCTTTGACCCATATGGGCAACATGTTAGCCCAATTAATTAGTGAGGAGGTGAGCATCTCCTTGGTCTACATGGGAAATCTATTAACTTTATAGCTATATGACTTTTGCATCAGAATTTAGACCATATACCCCCTTAAAATTCTGATCAAACAATGAAGTCATATCACTCATGCTCCCCATGTGACCATCTCTCCCCCTAGAATCATGCCTCTATGATCTCTCTCCAGGCATCTAACTTTATCTCCATGCATTGGATGAATCTCTCCCTCTTTGACATCAATGGCAAAGGTAACTTCCCGTCGGGGCTGCTCCCCTTAACCAAAATGTCCCTCGGACTGCTGCCCCTGACTGAACTCTCCTTGAGACTACTCCCCCAAACTGAAATGTCCTCTTTCTGGTGCTTTCTCATGTAAATCTAAGACATATAAGAATGCAATTCAAAATTCATTGTGGGGTAGAAACTATGCCAAGATTTTGGGTAAGATACTCAAAAGCTTTCCTTGGAAGTGGTTTTGTAAATATGTCTGCAATTTATTCTTTGGTCCCAACATACTCAACTCGGTTTTTTCTTCTCTGCAACCTGTTCCTATAGAATCATTAGATTCTTTGAGATAATGATGGCTCTTGTATTATCACAGTGTATCGGAATGGGTTCATCATACTCAACCTGTATATCTGTCAATGTTTGTTTCATCCATAGAACTTGTGTACAACATGTTGTTGTTGGAATATATTTTGCTTTGGATGTAGACAATGATACCGAGGATTGTTTCTTGTTTAGCCAAGATACCAAACACTCACCCATGTAGAACGTTGCTCCACTTGTACTTCTTCAATCATCAATGCAACCTGCCCAATCTACATCTGTGTAGGCAATAAGTTATAGATCATTTCCTTTTGGATACCATAATCCAAATTCTTATGTACCCTTTAAATATTTGAATATCCTCTTTACTGCTAGAACATGTGAATCTTTTGGTGTTGTTTGAAATCATGCCACCTGTCCAATTGCCTGTATTACATCTGGTCTGGTTGTTTTCACATGAAGTAAGTTGACAATATTTGACCTATACTGCTTCTGATCAGGAGACTTTGAATCATCATCTTTACTTAAATTACAATTGGTCTGCATGGGAGTATTGACTAGTTTGCAATCTTCCATTCTAAACCTCTTTAACATTTCTCTAATATACTTGGTTTGAGAAACAAAAATGCCTTGGTTGCTTTGACATATCTAACAACCCAAAAAGAAGGATAATTCTCCAAGTAATGACATTTTGAATTCATTATGCATATCCTTTTCAAATTCTTGGCTCATCCTGTCATCATCACTTCCAAAGATAATATCATCAACATAAATTCAATTAACAAAATATTATCTTGATTTACCTTGATGTAGAGGTTGTTGTCTGCATTTTCTTTGTTGAACCCTTGTTGTTGTAAGTATATTTCTAGTTTGGAATACCATGCTCTGAGGGTCTGTTTGAGACCATACGAGACCTTCTTCAACCTGCAAACACAATTTTCATTCTCTGACAACTGAAATCCTTCTGGTTGCTCAATGTAGATTTCTTCTTCTAGATCCCCATCTAGGAAGGTTGATTTCACGTCCATTTGATACACTTTAATATTCTTGGAGCATGTATAAGTGAGGATCAATTTGATTGCTTCCATTCTAGAAACTGGGGCAAAGGTCTCTTCAAATTCGATATTTTTAACCCAAGTGTATCATTTATATACCAATCTAGCTTTGTTCCTAGTAACATGTCCATCTTCATTCAATTTTTTTCTAAAGACCCACTTTGTGTCGATCACATTCTTGTACCTTGGCCTTAGAACCAATTCCCAAGCGTCATTCTTCTCTATTTGATCCAACTCTTTATCCATGTTTTTTATCCAGAATTCATCCTTGTTGGCTTCTTAAAAATTACTCGGCTCAGTCGTAGATAAGAGTGCTTGGTGTAGTTGTTATGGTGAACAAATTATTTTTCTAGTCTAAACTATTGCATCTTTTTCTGCGATGTTCCGATATGATGGATGATTCTTTTGTGTTCATTTGCTACATGTCTTTGAAGGTACTTGAAGATCCTTTTGTTCTTGTTCTTCTACTTCTAATTTCTCTTCTTCATCTTCCTCTTATGCTACTTCTTCTTCCTTTGTTTTTTCTTCATGAACTAGTTCCATTGAATACTTTTCTTCTTCTTTTATTCCTCATCCACTTGTCTCGTCAAACGTGACATTGATGCTTTCCACAATTTTGTTGAGGCTTAGATTGAAGCATTTGTATGCTTTCCTTGTGTTTGAGTACCCAACAAGTACACATTTGTCCACACGAGAATCAAACTTTCCCATTCTTCGATCTTCTCTTTTGATGTACCATTTGCTTCCAAAAACTCTAAAGTGATTCACATTTGTTGGTCTTCCTTTCATAACTTGCAAGGAGTTTTATCACTATTGTTTCTAAGAATTCCTTTGTTTTGAATGTGAACTGTTGTATGCATTGCATGTGTCCAAAATACATCTGTCAACTTGGAATTCATTAACATAGTTCGAGCCATTTCTTGTACTATCATGTTCTTTCTTTCGACAACTCCATTATGCTGTGGTGTACTAGCAACGAAGAATTGTCTTTTTATACCATGCTTGTTGCAGAAGTCCATAAATTCCTTGGATGTAAACTCTCTACCATTATCCGATCTCAAACATTTGAATTTCGAGTCTATTTCATTTTCAACCATTTCCATGTATATCTTGAAGTTCTCGAATGCTTCTGACTTCTTCATGAGAAAACAAACTACAATCATTCTTGTATAATCATCAACCAATAGCATAAATACTACTCACCTTTCAACCCCTTTTTTCTAGTTGGTCCAACTAGATCAATATGCACAATTTTCAGTGGCTTTGTTGTGGAGTATTCCTTTGACTTGAAACTCATCTTGGTTTGCTTTCCTTGTTGACAATGCTTGCATAAAGTGTTGGTTGGCTTTGTGATCTAGGGCATTTCTCTGACGAATTTCTTTTTGTTGACTTTGTAAAGATTGTCAAATTTTATGTGACCCATTCTTCTGTGCCATAGCCAAACTTCATCTTCCTTTCCTAAGAAACACTTTTCATTTCCAATTTCACTTAATACATATATGTTTCTTGAATTTCTTACAGTTGTCGCAACTATTATGCCTGAACCTACTTTTCTTATCTCTCACTTATGTGACTCGAACACAAGTTTGTGACCTTGGTCACACATTTGACTTACACTTAGGAGGTTGTGTTTCATATCTTCCACTAGTAGAACATTCTCTGCCTTGGTATCCTTATTTCCAATTCTGAATGTGTCTCTTCCAATGATTATGGCTGAGTCATTGTTTCCAAAGGAGACTAATCCATCTCTTTCCTTTCTCAAGGTTAAATTTTTTTCCTTATAGCCTGTCATATGCTTTGAGCAACCCCTGTCAACATACCAACCATATTTCTTATGTTTAGATTGTAGAGAAAGTGTGCATTCTTCATTGTTGAACTGATTCTGCTTCCTTATCCATATTCTTTGAGGTTCTTGTCTATGACTATTGTTATTCTATTGTGATTGTCTTGGAGGAACTGTAATTCTAGAATATTTGGCCATGTGTCAAAAGTTGTTGCACTTGGAGCATTCCATCTCAGTACTTGTGGATTCAAACTTGTTGTAGCTTATGTTATGTGTTTCACTAGGCCTTCTTGAATAATCATTTTGTGCATAAATTTCATGATTGTCTATGTTTCTGTCATTTGCTCTGCAATTTACAACCTTATGTCCAAAATTGTTACATGAATAACATAAACCAAGAAAGATATTTTGATACCTAGGAGCTGTAGATATTCTAAAATGAGTTACTCTTATGAATCCTTCTTCTTGAAGCCTTCTTGTTTCTAATTGTCGTTGATTCTAAAATATGGATCTTTTGGGTGGAGGAGTGTCTCTTTGATCTTCGTTGTAAAACTTCTTGTCTCCTCTGACTGTCTCTGCGTAGCTTCTTGGTTGTGTTTCTTGATTTTTTATTTTGGAGCTTGATCCCTTTCCTGTCTAGTTGTATTCTAGTCTGGACTTGTCATGATTTGGCCTTTGATTGCTAATAATCTCATTCAAAACTTTGGAGTTGTTCTGCATGTTTTTATTTTGAAAATATTTTCTCAATGTGACAATCTCTGCTTCCAAATTTCCAATGATCGTGTCCCTTTCTTCTACTTGTTCCTTGAGTGTTTCGTTAATTCTCTTGTCTTTCTCTACTTGGATTTTTAATTTAGTACTCATATGCTCTAGTTCTTAAGAGTATGAATTCTGAAGTCCTCTTTCCTTTAGTTCTGCCTGAAGTGACTTGTTTTTCTTCTTCTCTCGTTTTATAAATTCGATGGCACTTACCAATTCTTCTTTGTATTCAACTTTTGCGTCTTCATATTCTTCTTCAGAGCCTTCTTCATCAGAATATTCTATTGCCATGAATAGAACCTTTTATGTATCACTTTCACTGGCTACTTCTTCATCTGATGAGGTGTTGTCTTCTTTGGTGCAAAAGCTTTTCTTGAAAAAATTATTTTTGGTTATTTTTCCTTTGTATGTTTGTTTGATATTTGAATCATCTTTTTCATTCCTTTTCTTTTTCTTATGGGGAAATTTGTTAGCAAAATGACCAATGCCATCATAATTATAACAAATCAATGGAAGCTTACCTCTATATTTTCCGGTTCCCTTTTTCAGTCTTCTGACGAAGTTGGCTACTTCTTCATCATATTTTGCTTTCCTTTTTCTTTGACTTCTTGGATGATTTGAATGTTGCTTCTTTTGTAATCAAATTATCTTGCTCTATTCTCATATCATAAGTTGTGAGTGTCCCATGTAACTCATACATGGTCAGTGTAGCGAGATCCTCTCTCTCTTATAGTGTTGAAATCTTTGAATCAAATCTCATTGGTAGATATCTCAATACCTTTTTGACAACAACCTGTTCATTTACCTCATCTCTCAAGTCTTTGATACTATTTACTACTTCATCAACTCGTAGAAAGTAGGCAACTATATTCTCGTCTTCATTCATCTTAGTTGTTCAAATTTTTCTCTGAAAATTCAAAGTTTATCTTCTTTGACTTTCTCATCTCCTTCGTAAACATTCTTCAACTCGACCTAGATGTCCTTTTCAAAATCACAATGCATAACTTTGGTTAGATAGATTTATACAAGCCATTTAGGAGTGCACTTGAATTATTTTCTTCAAGTTTCTTTCCATATTTATCTGTTGGAGGAACGGTTGGTGCTTTATATCCATCTACCATTGATCGCCAAACATCAAATCCTAGTGCATGTATGTGTGTCTTCATTCTTCTACTCCAGAAGACATAATCTTCCCCATCAAACTATGGTATCCCAATCTTATAGTAATCCATGATCTACTTCCAGTGGTTAAATTATCTCTTGAAGGACATGCTCTTATACCAATTGTTGGATTACTAGGGGCAGGTGAATTAGTAATAGAGTTTTTTAATCATTTTTTACCACAATACATAAGTGTTGCTTATCTTTATGGTCAATTTACCAGTATCATTCAACACGTGCGGAATAAATAAACCATGAACAATGAGTTATCATACACATACACAATACACCAGTATTCTTATGTGGAAACCCGGTGTGGGAGAAAACCACAAAATGTTTTTACTTATATGTCTTTAAGAATTACATTCATTGGAAGCACCAACTTCCTTTATTTTCCAACTGTGACTGGAAGGAGGCTCCAACCCCCTGTATTTTCGAGATACAACCCAAGGGAAGCTCCAACCAAAAGGAGGCTACAACCCCCAATGTTCTTCGGTTACAATCGGAAGGTGGCTACAACCACCTATCCTTGCCTCATCCAACCGCCATGAAATATAAGTGCCAAATAATTGATGAAACCACTACCACATTGTCACTGTGAAATATACCACTTTAAACCTGTACCAATATGTGCCAACAACCTGTAACCAACCTGTACCAATAACCTGTAATCAACCTGTACCAATAACCTATAATCAACCTATACCAATAACATGTACCAACATATACCAACAACTTGTACCAATAATCTCCTCAATAGATATGATCTGATAACATAGATCTCATAACCAATATCACAAGAATATCACTCAAATGATGTGCATATATGTCTCTATAGTCATGTGCATACAATCATAATCATGTGTAATAAACCCTCACATGAACTAGACATCAAACCCTCACTGATATGCATCCTCAAACTAAACCAACAACTTCAGCAATACATCATATACAAAATCCCTCAACCATGTACCACAAAAACCCTAACCATGTACCGAAAAATACAAGATATTCCTTAACACTCAAACCAACAAGATGTACCAAAGATAAATATTGGACATACCAACACTGCATTTTTGTAGATCTAGCTCATACAATAAGTGCCATACAACTAATAGCCTTTCTAGGGAAAATCTTCAATCTCCCATAAACATATCTCATGTAGACAACAATATCCAACTACAGATAAGAATATGACAAACCTTTTGAACCTGCAGATAGATTTGTTGTACCTGATCACTGTAGAATTTCGTGGGAGCTTGATTTCAGTATTTAAGGACCTGACATCCACATCTACTCAAATTTTCATGGCTTTTTCAACTATACGTGATTTCCTCTTCTGCAACCCTTGTATGAACACACCTTCCTCCACTGCAGCCTGCGTATGTACGCATCTTCCTCCACTGCAGCCTGCGTATGTACGCATCTTCCTCCTCTGCAACCCGTGTACACCTCAAAAACTAGGGTTTTTAAAAAAAAATTATGCAACTCAAAACTTTCGCCACCAACCCTCCTTTGTTGCCTCAAACTTGCGTAACTTCGTATGTATCAATGAGTACCTGCAATAAACCTTTCAAAAAATAATAGATATTCAATGTGCTCAATAGGTGCTAATAGGATACCCTTACTCTCTTATTTATACTCTCCAGGTAACTTCCTCTAGGGGTTGCCTTCTAATTGTTTTACCCAACTTCCTTCTTTTAGTGCTAACCCACTTCTAACCACTTTGTCCACTTATAGTTCTAACCACTTTTTCCACTTACAACCACTTTATCCACAAATAGTAAACTCACCTCTTCTAGTTGCAACTAATTTATTTTTAATTATTTTCTTTTTGCAACAACTTAACTCATGATTAACTCGTTGTTACAACCACTTTGACTAGTAAACTTCTTCTAGGAGCTTCTATGATAAATTGACTTCTTTGACCTTCTAGGAGCTTCTAGATAACTCATGAGGGTTCTCCAATTTCACAATGCCATAACTCCGTAATTGTGAGGAGTTATGTGACGCACCACATATCATCGGAAACGACACAACATGTATTATCCATCTAGAATAGCCTTACTTGCATATTCACTGATCTTCATGCCTTTATACGTCAAAAAAACTTGGGTCCCTTAACCATATTGTTGGGGCTACCAGAATTTTCTATCGGACTTGCTTCAAGGTTTGACATCAATGAAAACCAACCCAATTAATCAACATAGTGTTGTAAACACTGGGTAGTTATTAAATCAGATCCATTCAACTATGTGAAGATTTGAAGTTGAATTGGATATGTACCAATTGCAATTAATCAATATTCCAGCAAGTTGGGGTAATGAGAAATGCATACAATCTCTCATAGCAATCAACAACCATCAAAGAAGGTACATCACTATCACCATCACACATATTTTAGTAACCCCATCTGTAATTGGGTATAATGGACAAAGTCTCTCTAACCATAGCCCTCGTTTTCTTCTAGTCCTATTGAAGGGACGGTCTAAATGCATACAAATGAAGACTAGCAACCCAAGCGTAATTCACAAGGAACGAGTATCCGGTGTGTTATCATGCAAGTAATTTCAACATTTATTAGAGTCGTGGAATAATTCTGTGCATATGGATCAAATCAATTTGGTAAATTTCTCTTCTCTCATTTTCTGATTGAAATTCTCAGTATTCATCGTTTGTTGGCTAGTAATGGCTTGGATTTAGCATCAATGTGGATCTCTAGTCATTTGATGAGAGAATTTGGGTGCCATTGTGATATTGGACTATTCATATGTCACACAACATATAAGGTAATGTTTTTTTAATACCATGCATACATATAAATATTAACCTCTTATATAGTTGATAAGTAATGTTACCATTCCATGTGTGATACACCTCTTATGTTTATTGACAATGACCTTGGTTTCTTTTGATGATAACATTTAAAACATTGTTGCTCAGAGAAGATTCTTTAGTGCACCTTTAATTTTGGTATTAGATACAACTTTTTATATCATATTACACATGGTTTACACACTGGATATGATAGACATGACGTCAATCTGAGTGTAAATTAGAATACCCAAGGTGTGCAAATTCATTTGAATAACCCTCAACTACATGGGTTAACCTAAAAAAAAAGTACAGTCATGAGGAATTATAATGCACAAGCAGATGTATGAAACAATTCTCAATTTTATCGAGTCTCCTGTGAAAGGTCTGTCAAACTTAGAATTCAAGAATACTAATGCTCATAAGTGTTAGAATGTGCTCGTTTTACCATAGACAATATCACTATTGTCACCCAACCATAGGTTGAATCCACCCTCCGAGCACCTTGACCTTGACAGAGAGAAGAATCTCGGTAGCAATCCAATAGCCAAGCAAGGCTAATGCACCAAGCAAGAAGTAACCAAAGTTGATCAGAGAGTCCAACCCAAAAGATAGAAACAATAGGCTTCAGAATGGGTAGCAACACCTTCTCCAAGACTTGCGCACAAGACTGCCAGACTGCAGTGCGCACAAGTGTCTCTCTGTAATTCTGAGAGTTGTGTGTAAAATGAGAACTGGCGCCCTGTATTTATACTGGCTCTGGCAGGCTACCTAGGTCGACTTCTCATTCTGGGTACTAATTAATTCATATCAATTATCTCTCTTAGCTGACATCTCTTCTAGGGTTACATTCACTTCTTTTCTTGCTTCCGAAATATTCTAATATCGTCAAAGGATCACAATGGAGGTTGATACCTCTCAAAGCTACCATAATATCAACACTCCCTCCTAGATAGGGAGGTATAACTGATAATGGTCTTGAGAACAAACAAACCATTCAATTGGTAGCATCACGAGCACCGTCATTATTATCCAACTGGAAAATTTCCATGACAACTGGCACAATGTCAACTGACAGAACACAATTGTGTTTATCCATAGTAGTACACAACTACTCAATCCGTGACTCACAGTCACAAACAGTGGAACATATCCACCACAATAGAATATCTCTACTATCTGGATACATGCAGTCTCCAACATATCAACTGATAGCAACCTGCACATAATACAATGTTATGATATAAACTGAGTCATATGGGCCATTCTTCCACTCACATCTGTGAGATATGGAAGAGCATATGCCCTCAGATAGAACATCAATGATGGGATATATTGACTATCCTTCTCAAGCAAGGAAGAACAACTGTCATGATTTCTGAGTTCGGACCATTCCCTATATTCCTAGGCCATTCCTATGGCACTAAACAAAATGCAACCTGGAGAGAATGAGTTTTCCCTAGGGAAAGCTTGTCCTTGATTGTTGAACCTAGACCATTCACCTATCTAGGCCATTCCTTCGGCACCAAACAAAGTGCAACCTGAAGAGAATGAATCTGCCCTATGGAATGATTGTCCTGCACCAACCTCCAAAATGGACCATTCTTCGAAACTGCTAACAATTGTGAGCTTCGAAAGAATGATCGTCCGACGAGGTGGACTAGTCTTCTTGACCACTACTAAGAGCGACCGTCAAGAAGAGAGACTGTCCTAGACCATTATCCATGTTAACCACAATGGAAAATCATTTTCTATGGTACATTAATAATCCATCGAACCATTTTCATTATGAAAATGACCGTTCAATCTGAACCATTTTCCGAACTGAAAAATGCCTGTCCATCAAAAATCTCAACCACTTTCTGAACTGGAAAGAAACTACCCAATCTCGACCATTTTTCAAACTTGAAAATGAATGTCCTCAATTCAATGATATGTCAGTGCTCCCTCCCAACCTGGAGAGTCATTTCTTCCCTTTCAGCTAAGGGAGTTATTTCCACGATCCCCAATTTGTCTCGGAAATATGCAAACTTTATTCTGGACAGAGGCTTTGTTAGGATATCCGATGTCTAATCATCTGTGGGGATATACTAGAGCTTTACTTCTCCTTCCTGGACTTTATCTCAAATAAAGTAGTATTTGATCTCAATGTGTTTCAACCGCTCATGAAAAACTAGGTGTTCTGATATCCTTATACAACTATGATTATCACGGTGTATTATGGTTGAATCTGGAACCTGATCAAATAAATCATAAATCAACTTTCTCAGCCATATTTCTTCTGTACATGCCTCACATGCTGTGATATATTCTTCTTTTGCTGTGTTGAGTGTGACAGAATTTTGTTTCCTGCTGCCCCAAGATATCATAGTGGAGCCCAAGTTGAAACACATCCCTGAAGTACTCTTTCTGTCTTCTGCACTTCCTGCGCAATTTGAATCTGTGAATCCATGAAGTTGGATATCACTGGATGTTGTATATATTAAACCGTAGTTTAGTGTTCCACGGATATGCCTTAGAACATGCTTTGCAGCTGTCCAATGCTCATGTCTAGGTTCCACCTGGAACTGGCTTAGTGTGTTCACGACAAAACAAATATCTGGTCGAGTATCTACCAAATACATTAATGACCCAATCAATTGTCAAGATAGTGATGGATCTACTGGATCAGAATCTAAATCTCTTATTTTTCTTATATCTGTGGTCACAGGAGTGTCCATGGATTTGCAATCCATCATTCCAAACTTCTGAAGAATCTTTATTGATTACTTTCCTTGTCCAAGGAATACTTTACCACACTTATGCCATACTTCTAGTCCCAAGTAATAATGCATAAGACCAAGATCTTTCATATCAAACTCATAAGCTACTTCCTTTTTGCACTATATGATGAGAGACTCTTCACCTGTTAGGAATAGATCGTCGACATATAGTAGTAGAATCAGAGGTGCATTGTTCACGACTTTGTAGTAAAGATTTGGATCTGCATGACTTTTGGAGAAACCAAGTCTCATTAGATAGTTGTCTATTCTGGCATACCAAACTCTTGGAGCTTGCTTGAGTCCATATAAATCTTTCTTTAGTCTGCAAACATGAGTGTCTTTGGAATGTACTTCAAACTCTTGAGGTTGTTCAATATATACTTCTTCTTCGATTGCTCCATTGAGGAAGGTTGTCTTTACATCCATCTGATGTAAACTCCATCCCATGGAAGCGACAAGAGACATGATAGCTCTAATGGAAGTATATATGGAAACTGGAGCAAATGTTTCGTCATAGTCTTCTCCCTCCTTCTGGGAGAACCCTCTAGCTACGAACCTTGCCTTATATTTATTCACGCTTCTGTCTGCTACATGTTTGATCTTATATACCCATTTTGAGGTTACTACTGATTTTTCTTTAGGTCTAGGCACAATTTCCCATACATCATTTTTCATGATGGACTGGTGTTCTTCTGTCATGGCTTCCTTCCATTGTTTCTTCTGAACTACCTCTTCAAATGTGGTAGGTTCTTCATCTATAAGCTTTGTCATACATGTTGCATAGATGGAGAATTTTTTGGCCTTTTTACTTTTTTTGAAGGTCCCACTTGGGGCCTTGAGTCTTTTTTCTTCTTGTAGAGTTGATTCAAGCCAAGCTGGTCGTTTCTTAGTCTTAGGTACAATATTTGAATCAATGGTCTCACATGGTTGCATCGGATGATCAAGTTGTTCCTTTTATTCATTTTGGTTTTCTAGAAGACATGTGCCTTCTTCTTCATACTCTTCTTCTTTTATAATTTCTTCTATGGATTTCTTTAATGCCATCTTTTCATTAAAGGTCACATCTCTGCTGACTTCAATCTTATGTTGTTCCAGGATATAGATTCTATAAGCCTTGGATGATTCACTATATCCCACGAATATGCCCTTCTTTCTTGAGGGTTCTAATTTATTCCTTTTGTCCTTGGGAATGTGAAAGTAAACAGGACATCCAAAGATTCTTAGATTTTCCACATTAGGTTTCTTACCTGAGAAGGCTTCTTCTGGATTCATATCCTTCAATATGCAATGAGGAATTCTATTTTGAACATATATTATTATCATGATTGCTTCTCCCCATGAGAACATAGATAAACCTTGATCGTTTAGTAGTGCCTTCACGATTTCTTCAATAGATTTGTTCTTCCTTTCTGCTACATCATTTTGTTGAGGATTATGAGGAACAGTCAGCTCCCTCCTAATCCCTTCTGATTTTACAAAAGGACATGAATTCCTTTGATGTGTATTCTCCTCCATTGTTTGTTCTCAAGGTCTTGATTTTCTTGTTTGTGAGGTTCTCTATTTCTGCTTTGAATTCTTGAAACTTGTTGAATACTTCATCCTTTGTTTTCAAAAGATATAACCAAGTCTTTCTTGAGTAATCATCTAAGATTATATAGTAAAGAGAACTTCCTAGATATTTGACTAGCATCGGACCACAAACATCTGAGTGTATTAGATCTAGAATCTCTTTGGATCTATTGTTGTTGCTTTGGAATGGTTTCTTGATATTCTTTCCAAGAGCACATCCTTTGCAAATTCCTTCATGCGTAGACTGCAATTCTGGTATTCCTTCAACCATGTTTTTGAGAAAAGGTAATGCTTGATAGTTAATATGAGCGTACCTTCTGTGCCAAAGTTCATTTGGATTGAATTCATCATGTACCAGAGATTCTTCATTTTTTTCTAGTAGTTTATATAGATTTCCTTCACGGGTTCCAATAACCCTAGCATTCTCTATGTTGGAGTCTTTATGCCAAGATAACACTTTTCCATCTACGAAAGCTATTATGTTTCCTTTGTCTTCTAGACAAGATATGGATACAAGATTCTTTTCTAAGCCAGGTACATATAAGACATTGCTCAAATGAACATTGTTACCTGTTTTCAATTTGACGGAGGCTTGTCCAAATCCTTCGACTAAGTAAGTGATTTTGTCTCCAAGCTCTACTTTGTACGATGTTTTCTTCTCATTTAGATTTGAGAGTCTAGCTTGATCTCCCTTCATATGTCTAGAAGCTCCACTATCAATTATCCACATGCCATCTTCAATTGTTCCTGTGAGTGTTGAGTAGTGTAGATGACTAGTCTTTTCACTCGTGACTTCGGTTGGTTGGTGATTGGTCATGCCTTGATCCAAAAATTAAACTTTGACATTTTTGCCTTTTGAGAGTGCCAAGAGGTGCGCTAGACTAAGGCGCACTTGAATACCTTCTTCTTGAGCGAGATGTTCCATCGCAAGGTGCTGGATTGGGGTTTTAGGGTTTCTGCAACTGCTCCTACTAGTAACCCTAGTGGTAGTGTCTTGGAAGTTGCTCCTACTAGTAAACCCTAGCGGCAGTTCTTCATTGAGCTTACTATCCTAATGGCTATGCTTCCTTCTAGTGGTTAGACTGAATGAAGGAGGTTTGGACCCATAACCTATTAGAATGTGCTCGTTTTACCATAGACAATATCACTATTGTCACCCAACCATAGGCCAAAGCCACCCTTCGAGCACCTTGACCTTGACAAAGAGAAGAATCATGGTAGCAATCCAATAGCCAGGAAAGGCTAATGCACCAAGCAAGAAGTAACCAAAGTTGATCAGAGAGTCCAACCCACAAGATAGAAGCAATAGGCTTCAGAACTGGCAGCATCACCTTATCCGAGACTTGCACATAAGACTACAGTGCACAGAAGTGTCTCTCTGTAATTCTGAGAGTTGTGTGTAAAATGAGAACTGGAGCCCTGTATTTATACTGGCTCTGGCAGGCTACTTGGGTTGACTTCTCATTCTGGGTACTAATTAATTCATATCAATTATCTCTCTTAGCCGACATCTCTTCTAGGGTTACATTCACTTCTTTTCTTGCTTTCGAAATATTCTAATCTCGTCAAAGGATCACAATGGAGGTTGATATCTCCCGAATCTACCATAATATCAACAACAAGAAACATCATAACTCAACAACTATTGTCATGCATCTATAACAACATTTAAAACAAACATTATATCACAACCATGTTAGTTATTGAGAGGAAATTACTAGGAAATATTGTAGGAAGATGCCAGTTGAAATTGTAGAAAACAAGCCACCTAACAACAAACACAATCCACCAAACCACATATAAATTCATACATAAAGACACAATGTTTACCTTGGAAACCTAAATGCAAAAACCAACTTCAAATGTTTGCTTAGTTCTCATTTTGGCAATCTCTCACTACAATGATGTTCACATCTCTTTATGCATCCTCCTCTCATTGGCCAAAAGACCCCTTGAGAATGAAAATTCAAAAAGGTATAGGGAGAGTTGGAGTAATAGGAACGCTAACATGCACAACTTTTCATTTCCCATTCCTCCATCTTTTCTCTCCTTTATTATTTTTCTTTTTCATTTTGTTCTATTTTTTTTCTCTTTTGTCTTATTCACTTTTACATTGTAATTGTTTCTCATAGTTTGTCTAACCTTGTTTAATTGTTGAATTAGATTGCATGTATTGAGTCTTATAACCATTCATTTATTTAGATCCATTTCAGATCACACCTCCCCATTGAGATGCTTTTTGGTCCCAAAAGCTTGAAGGAAACCAGTCTGGATCAATGTACCTTCTATTTGCTTCTTTGAAACATGACTCTAACTTTGGCTCTGAATACTAGATCTAGTTTTGGCTATGCCTTTGGCTCTGGTTGCTAGCTCACTTGTTCCCATAATTTAGAAGTATACTCATTGACTCTTAGCTCTGAGCAATCTCTATATTTGAACTCTGCAATCAAAATTTAATCCCATGTTTCTCAAACTTGGAGAGAATCCATCTTGGCAGTCAATGAAGCCAAGTCGATTATTGGTCTTCTTACTCAGTGCAGCTGTAGCACCTTATTCCATCACTTAAAAATTCCACAAGGGAAGTGTGGTTTGTGTTCTCTAATGGGATCAATTTCTTCTTATCATGGAAACAAGCCTCTGATACTTACAGATTCTAAGAAGCATGTCATGGAGTTCTCAAGAACTTCCCCAAGGTGATTTACCTCCATGCCAATCTCCTTCATGTAATCAGGAATGGGTTCTTCTTATGCAATATCGAAAACAAAAATTTGATTTTAGCTTTCATCGGCATCAACCGATTGTCCATATTGTTGGTGTCATTGACCTCATATGCTTATAGAGCTCCTTGTATAGCTTCTCCTCCTTGTATTGTGTTGAAGGGGATGGATTCTGAAATACTCAACAGTAGGGATTAAATCCAAGGAAGAGGCCCAATAAGACTCTCCCTTGTTTGGAATGGAATAATCCTTCAGGTTATGGTTTTGATAACCATTCTATGGGATTTATAAGATGTTTCGATGTGTTTCTGTTTTTACTCATTTCTACTATTTGTGAAATACAATAAATAAAACTAATTTGAGTAGGCATAAAGAAGATTGTCCCCCAGAGGTAACTCTTGAAGACAATGAATATAAATAAATCAATAACTTCTTTCTTCCCATAAATAATTCTATCGAAGAGGTGAGGCTACATGAATATTCCTAGGAAACACAAATTAGCTATTGCAGAAAGAGAGAAAACTACGGAAACATAACACAATGATTTTCCATTTATCCACAGTTGACTACACAATTAATTCTACAGTAGTCGATGTATTAGATGACAAGAACACAATTTACCGAAGCAAATAATAAAAATACAAATGAACAAAGCACATCTAAATGATAAGTTGGAAATGATAATGAAAACATTCATCAAATAGCATAAGATAACTTGATAGAATTGAAACTCTTACTAGACATGTGAGACATCATACAACAACAAAATATCCATAAGTTAGAAACGTTATGTAATAAAATCTCCAGTAAGATGTCTCTCACATCCAAAACGAGAGCTTCTAAATTAATCTTGAAATAATTCTTAATACAATTTGTGACCATCACCTAAGTCTCAAAATCCTTTTCTAAGAGGTTGATTTACATATTTATAGGTGAAATTCCATGTAAAATTAGAGTAAATAAAGAAATCCATAAAATCCATGCAAGCCACTACAACTAAGGAGAATTGGACATTCCAACTTGTGCATGTTTGACATCATGTTTTCCCCGTTGCTTGAATAACTCATCGCACAAGTTTTGATGAGTAAACACATGTTGCTTTATGGGAAGACTCGGCGTTCAATTTTCTTGATTGGACCTTTTAATGTATTTTCCAAAATCGGGGAAGACAGACTCTAGTCAAGTAGTTATCCTCACTTCACTTGTCAAAAATATTTGGAGATTTCTAGACTCTAACGAGGATATGCCTCTGACTTTAGCCTCACTCTTAGTTACGAACTCTTTGAATTCCTCCATCACCTCGCCAACTGGCCAAAAACCCTCGGGTGGGATGAAACTAGGCAACCTTATTTGTGACGTGGTATCTTTGATGAGATCCCATATTTTGATGAAAGCTAGCCACTCTTCTCGGATTTTTCTCTAAGATGCATCGACCAAATTGCCCCAATAAATCATTGCTTGTTCGATCCTAGATGGTTCATCTTTGTTCAACATCCTGACTTCATGGTCCTTGTGACCATAACTCTTCTAAATTTCCTTGATAAAGCCGATTTGGTCTTGGACATTAGCTTATTTATCCCTCCACATAAGATTTTATTTATACAAGATAGACAATTCCATGCTCTCTTCTTGCAATTCCAACACTTTAGATGGGAAATCCTTCCTAATATGTTCATTGACTTTGTCTTCTTCAAGGACTTCTTCAATGAATGTACTCACTACATCTTGAGCTCCCTTGTAATGTTTTACTTGGTTTTCCAATACAATGATATTTCTACTCATGCTCTTAACTTCTTCCTCTCCAACTTTATCTATTTCAATAGTAGCATGTGAGATGGCTATCCCAACTCACAGTAAGTCACCGAGTTTAACCTTCTTTGTGTCTAGCATGGATTCTTCGGTGGTGCAAAGAATAGAATTATCTACATCCACTCTTTCCCACTTCCGAGTTCTCTTCACAATGGCTTGCTTATGTCGGTTATAATTAATGGACCCAAGATCAAAAACCTCTTCCATAGGTTATGGGATTGGTTGATCTCCCCATGACAACATATGCTCTAGACTGGGTATACACATGTTCCATTACCAGATCTTTACCTTTATCACTTGTTTTTGGTGCAACTCCATCTTCTCTTGTTAAATCTATGACGTTGCTAGGGGGGACTATGGCATGTTGTGCTTGTTGCTGGGATGGGATCTATTCTTCTTATTATTGAACACCACCTATAGTGTCACTAATGTCTAGTTCAATTTGGGCTGCCTCCTGTTGCAACCTCTCCTCTTCTTTCTTTCCTCCTCTTCCTCTTTTTTCCTCTTCTTTTCTTCTTCCCGTATTTGGTTGTTTTTTAGTTGTTGTTATTCTTCTTCTTCTTTTCTCCAATGTTCCTCAACTAATAGATTTTGTTCTTTGGATTTATTTCTTAATTTGTCATTTACGAGTCTTTGCTCCTCCTCATTTCTCAATTCTTATTCTTGTTTTATTTTTTCTTCTTTTTCCTTTCTCTTCATCTCATCTTCTAATTTATGTTTCTCCCAAGCATCTTTCATCTCTTTTTTCCTTTGTTCTACTTCAAATTCTCTCCTATTATTTTCTAAATTAAATTGTGCACTTTCATCTTCTTGTCTTTTTCTTACCTCTTCCTTAGTTTTTATTTTCAATTCCACCTCTTTCTGCTACCTTATTTGCTCATCTTGAATTGCTTTTCTTTTAGCTTCCTCCCTGATTTTTATCTCTTTAAGCCTTCTATTTTCTTCACCTTCCTTTTTGGTCCTTTCCACTTCATCTAGACTCATATTTAACTCATCTAATTGTTCATTTGGGGAAATGGCATTGAAAATTACTAGACCAAGGGTTTTCAACTTATCCTAGACCTCATCCCAATCCTTGGCATTTTGACAAGGTAATTCATTCTCCCACTACTCATGATAGTATGTCTAAGGTATGGATATTAAATCATAGTGCTTGGCCACAAGCCCTTTAGGGTCATGTCTTTTGAATTTGCCTTGAGGAAATATGTACTCAAGGATGGCACCGGCTTCCTATCTGGCCTATTTTGGATGTCTCTAGTGGTAAGGACCCAAGATAAAGTTATATGGAATAAAGATTTTATTTTTGGCTTCTTTTTGCAAAGAAGAATTGAAACCTTACAACACAGTTTGATAGGCAATCTCTCCAAAAACTAACATATTTGACACAAACCTAGGAAACAAATGTGGTGATCTCGTTGCACTGAAAATCCTCAAATATGTGTATTCCTCTTGCAACTATTAGCTCCCAGCATACCCAATCATCCTTTTGGTTTATTTAGTTAACGTTGGACACTCTTTCCCAAAGATGAGCCTATGTAACAATGATAGAAAATGGTTTCAAATCATAAAATAATGCCTCTTGTATTTATTCTCCCAAAGAACTTGGTAATGCACATGTACAAGGCGTTATAAAATGTGTCAATTCATGTTCACACTTGCAAATACATTTGTTGCACATATTACATCCAATACTTAAGATGCCATCTTGAAATTTGGTACCACCTCTGGCTTGGATTTAGCCTTTTGAACTCTTTTGATCATCCTGCTGAGTTGATAAGAAAGGATGACAACCCAATTAAACTTGATGCCAGTTATAACCATTGTGTATGCTATAGGAATCCATGCACCTTTAAAATGCATGCAATCTCTTTCCTCATACAATCTATTTATCAGTGCCATTGTATAAACATACGGTTCACGTAGATTGGTTATTGACTAGATACCATCACCCTTGAAGAAAAATCTCTTATCTTCTACCCATCAGTTGGATATAATATTTTTAATGTCATGTCATTCATGAAATTATTCCACAAATATTTTGCCCATGAATACTTTGGTTTATGGTAACCTATAGCATTTTTCTAGTTCAGATGTTAGAAAAGAACCTACACACTTGTCTCCTTCATTGATGATATTGTTTTACCTGTGTTGGTGTGAGAAATGATCCAGTCAATAGCCTCGGAACAAGGCATGACCAATGTCCTCGTTGCAATTGAATGTAAGCTAAATCTCCTAATGTTGATGAATACCAAGTCATATGCTTCCCTTATCTTAGGTTTGTTGTGAGGGACTCTCTCTGGATATTCTTTAGTATGAAATTTCTTGTATACTTCACCCAATCCTGGAAAAGGGGGTTGGGCACCTGTGGTAGCCTTAGTGTCTTTAAATATTGGCATTGGTTGGTGCTCCTCTGGTGTGGTTATTTGAATTACAAGAACATATTCTTTAGACAAAGTGTTGATTTCAATCAGAGTTTGCTAGGAGGCTTTCACTGGTTCTTTGGGTCATTTCCCCTCATGGGATTTTCTCGGTGTTCTAGTGAGTGGTCTCCTTGGAGGCATTTTAATTAGAGTGAAATGGAACATAGGAACAAAGCGAATTAAAATGTTTTTTTTATTCATAACACATTCCTTGTGACAACATTATATCAAATTTTACAACGCATTGTCAATTTGAGATGAATTTGATGTATAAAATTGAGGAAGAATTTGGAGATAAATGAGAATCATACATTTATTTTCATGACGATAACAATAGCCTTTGACCCCTCCTAATTTGTTATAGTGAAGTCACATTCAATCAAGCTCAACAGATAATGGGATTATGAGCATACTTGGAATGTTTGAACCATGAATGTTGTGATAGGAGAACAAGGCACAGTCGAAATTGTTCAAAGAAATTAATTCACCATGTGCAGGATATGGATAAATCCTGAAACTGAACACACAATGGTTTGAGAAGAAAATGCACGGGATTGTCCACTTGTCCTACCTCTCAATTATCAACTCACACTTAGAATCTAAGCTCACAATGTTTCAATCCTAAAGCACATAGCTCGTTCTTCACTTATAACATTCAAATTATGATTTTAGTGAGTAAATAATGGCAATGTGTGAATATTTATAATGAATTTGAACCAATATAGCACCATGATATGGATTAAATCTGACTGGGTTCTATAAATCTATGAAATTTCATGGTGATTGGATAGTCCATCTATCAAATCAGGGAACTAATGGCTTTTGATGGCTAAATAGATTATGTTTTTGATGGTTGACCTACACTTTTGTGTTTGGGTAAGTTTCAAAACTCAATGATGGAAATTTGATGTGGGCGAGCAATCATACAGATCCTAAAAAATTGTGTGAAGTAGGGTCGTCGATCAATTTTTAAATAGTAAAGAACAAAGTAAAAAATTGCAACGACGAGCGTTATTGACGTTTTCACTTTCATATCGCTGCCCTTTCCCACTTTTCATTTAGGAAAATGTGTAAATTAACCACCAATGAGTGCTCATTGGCAAAAAAATTAACTCTGGGGTAGTGATTTGCATCGAGAACTTTAATTCACTTTTCACGACCGATAAAAAGTGATTTCAACCTGGTAATAATAGTGAAACTTGGTTTAAACAAGGCCAAAAGACTTGGGAATTTTTTTATTTTCTTCAAGACAAAAGGAATGAATGAAAGACTCACTACTATGCAAAAAATCATTGAAACGAAGATGCACAATTTATTGTAGTATAAACAAGAACTCAAAGAAAAAGTGGTACCCAGAATTGCAAAAATGTTAAGGTGTGTTGTGGACTCAACAAATTGGGGATGTAGACAACTCTTCATCTTCTTCAATATTCACTCTCCACATTCTTCTATTGGTTGTGCAATTCATGGAGTAAATCTCTAGATGAAGTTTCCAACACTTTGTTTCCTAATTTCCACTAAACTTGCAAAGGTGGAAATATTTATTGGCATTGATGTATGCATTGCGTAACATGCTCTTTTTACTCTCATGGTTAGACTAAATTCGTTGTTGGTATTGAGACGTCTTCTTTCCATTCTTCCTCTAAAACCATTTATGTTTGTGGAAGATGGCTTACTTCTCCCAACAAAGTACCATACAATGACTTTTCTTCCCAAAGGATGAGTGTGCCTTTGAGTACCTACGACTGACAACACTATGGCATTTATTCCTACAACAATGAAAAATGAGAGATGTATTGTTTGATGTAGAACTTTTGGCCTTATTCTCCTTTTTGTCCCGGATGATTGGATTTCCACTTCTTCTAAGTGTTGGAGCATGCTTGGTCTTTGAGCTCTTCTCATCTCCGCCCTTCTTCAATCCACCACAATAAGGTTGAGGTGGTATTGATCCGCCACCTTCATGTACTTATGCTCTTTCTTCTGATGAGCAGGTCAACTCCATCATGTCTTTTGTCTTCACAAAATTGTTCTTCATGATCGTGGACTTTTCTCCTCTACCATCAAAACCTATGCCTTCATGCTTGACCCCTCAATTTAGCTACAATGGGGCTTAGGATTTATTGACTTCTTTTTCCTAGCCCTTATCCATCATAGCCCATCTTCCTTGATAGTTTTGAACCAATGCCTCTAGTATGCTTTTCAAATTCACCAAAATGTTGTTGAGAAAAAATGTGATATTACTAGAGTTGTCTCGGTCATGGTTCTAGATTTTGTAGTGGCAATGGAAGGTGGCCTTGCTTCCTAGTGTTCTTGGACATTTTTTTGGATCTTTTCCAATGCCTCCTCCTTCTCTACTATCTCTTGTTGCAACTATGCCTTCCTACGAGTGAGCTTGTCCTCCTGCCAACTATCCATCTAGATGACCTTCTCTCCCTACTGTGCAAGATGGACTATGTGCTTGTCCCAATCTGCTATAACCATAGAGAGGGAGTCTTGGAATTCATCTAATCACTTCTTTAGAAATGGAAATAGTCTTGTCAAACTCTCAAGGATCTCCTCCATCTCTCTCATCCTCTGATTGAACTTATGGACCTGTTCCTTCAAGTGCTTGTTCTCTTCTTGAAGTTGAGCACCAATGGTCTGCAAGTCTTGCAAACTCTCTCTAGTTGCTTTACCCATGTCAAGTTTGTGCTCTCTTCAAAGCTCTGGTAGTTGCTTCATGGTCAAGGATTCAACTTCTCTGGTACTAATATGATCTGTAAATGAGGGACTTATAGTCCACTCACTTCACTAACATGGATACTATGTGGAAGTTTATTTCTGAACTGTTTTTCTATGCCCTGCCCTGTACAAAGAAATATGTTCTTGTGATGGATGCAAGGCTAGTAGTATGCCAACCAATGGACCACTATTGTCTAGTGTAACTTGTACACAAAAAATCAAATGACAATGCAATGACAGATGAATCTTGGTTCTTAATGTGCCAATCAATGTCAAGTCTCTAGCTCTGTAGGATGTCGAGTAGTCTATTTTCCTAATTGATTATGAGGCCTATTATTTGTATAATTATGAGTACAAACCTCTCTGCTCAGTATTCTACAATAGGCATAAGAGTCTCCATTCTCAATCTTCCATTGATAAAAAAGCAATTATTTAACTTTGAACTAGCTAGCATTCCCTTTAGCTTTGTCTTTGATTTAAATAATTCATTTGATTGTAACCAGAACTCCAGAAGAACCAACAACCTACTCCACTAATTCTCAATTTCAGAACCAAGCCAAATTAGCCTAGTGCTCTATTGTTTGGTTATAGGTTCCACTTGAAGATATGCCTCTAATGAATGAAAATCCATAAGATAGTATGAGATGCCCCACTGTTGGAGGTCACACTTCTATAGACTCGGCATTTGTAAATACATTCAAATGCAGTCCAATGATTTGAATGAGAACATTAATAGGCCACAACAATTTTTTTCCAATGTTCCCTAAACATCGATGCAATTATGTATTCAAATGCAGAGTAAAAAATGGTCATAGCATATATATTCAATTGGAGAGTAGTGGTGTAGACACTAGCTAGTTATTAAACCATATCCATTCAACTTTGTGGAGATTTGAAGCTCAATTGGATATATAGCAATTACAATTAATTAAGATTCCAAAAGTTGGAGTAACGAAATTGTGTACAGTCTCTCCTAGCAATCAACGACCCGTAAAGAAGGTACATTGTTGTCGCCACTACACGTATTTAGTAGGCCCATCCGAAATTGGATATATTGGCCAATGTCTCTCTACCTATGGCCATTGATTTCTTCTAGTGTTGTTGAAAGAATGGTCTAATTGCATACAAATGAATACCATCAACCCAAGCATCATTCATAAGGAATGAGCAGCTGGTGTGTTATCACTTAAGTAATTTCAAAATTTATTAGAGCTATGGCATAAATTTGTGTGTGTGGACTGAGTCAATCTGGTAAATTTCTCTTCTTTCATTTCCTGACTGACATTCTTAGTATTCATCACATTTTGGCCAATAATGGCTCGGAGCCAGATTCAATGTGGATCTCTAGCCATTCGATGAAAGAATTTGGGTGCTATTGTGATATTTCATTGAGATGTCAAACAACATATAAGGTATTATTTTAATTTCTAACATGCATATGTATAAATCTTAAAATTTTATAGTCAATTAAAAATATTACCATTCCACGCGTGATACACCTCTTTTTTTATTGATGATGACCCTATGTTCTTTCGATGATAATATTTCAAACATTGTTGCTTGGAGACACGTCTTTAATTCAGCTTTAATTATGGTATTGGATACCACTTTTTGATCATATTGCATAAGGTTTACACATTGGATATGATAGACATGACATCGGTCTAAGTGTAAATTATAATGCCCACAATGTGCAAAGTCATCTAAATAACCCTTAACTACCATGGTTAACCTTGAAAAAAAATATAGTCACTAGGCATTATAATGCACAAGCAGAGTTATGAAACAATTCTCAACTTTAATGAGTCTCCCATTAAATTTATACCAAACTTAGAATTCAAGAATCCTAATGCTCATGAGAAACATCAAAACTCAATAATTGTTATCATGTATCTATAACAGCCTTAAAACAAGCATTTTATCACAATCGTGTTAATTCTTGAGAGGAAGTTATTAGGAAAAATTGCAAGAAGATGTCAGTTGAAATTGTAGGCAATAAGGCACCTAACAACAAACACAATCCACTAAACCATAGAGAAATCTATACACAAAGACACGATGTTTACCATCGAAATCCAAATGGGAGAATCGACTTTGAATGTTTGCTCATTTCTCATTTCGGTAATTTATGGCTACAATGTTGTTCATGGATCTCTATGCATCCTCCTCTCCTTGGCCAAAAGACCATGTGATAATGGAAATTCCAAAAGATATAGGAAGTTGTGATAATGGGAAGTCCAACAAGCATGACCTTTCATTTCCCATTCCTCAGTCTTTTCTCTTATTCATTATTCTTCCTTTTCATTTAATTCTCTCTTTTTTCTCCTTTGTCTTATTCACTTTTACATTATAATTGTTTTTCATAGTTTGTCTAACCTTAATTAATTACTGAATTAGCTTGTAGGTACCGAGTCTTACAACCATTCACTTGTTCATATCCATTTCAAATCAAAGGCCCTTGTAGAAAAAACAATTTGGACATCAACTTTATAAGTTAAGGACATACAATGGAGTTGAATATGTTAACAACAACTTTACAACTTACTACACTACACAATGCATTCAAATGTAACATATTGTTCTATATACACCACAACAAAATGGTGTTGTTGAGAGAGAAACGAACATTAAAGGAAATGGCAAATTGTATGATCTAATCTAAGGGATTAAGTCTTTATTTTCGGGTAGAAACCATTAAGTGTGCAAATCAGATAGTTAATCTTTCTCCCACAAAGGATTTGAAAGACATAACATTGGAAGATGCATGGAGTAAAATTAAACCAAATGTAAGCCACTTGTGTGTGTTTAGCAATGAATCATGGGCTCACATTCCTGATGAGAAAAGGAAAACATCATAGCCTAAGAGTGAGAAGTGCATTTTTGTTGGGTATTTCGAAGATGTAAATGGTTATATACTTCATCAACCTCATTCCAATGAAATTATTATTATGATAGATGTTAAGTTTGTGAAGGTCTCTCAACATGTAAGCTTGATTCGACGGTTGTGCCATCTTTGACTTGCGATCCATCTTCGATGACTATGCCATCTTCTATTACCAACTTTTTTGTTGGTGCTCCTATTTTAGTTTCTTCTCTAGCTAATGATATTGAGGATGAAAATCCACACTCACCTCCTCACCTTCCTCTAGTTGGGTCCATTGAACATGAACTTGCACCAACACAACAACTTACTAGATGGGTCCATACAACATGAGAAGCAATTAATGATCTTTCTAGTGATCCTTTCATATCAACATCAAACACATTCACAATTCTAGCTAACCACCTTTCTTTTGACTCAAGTTTCAATGACTTGTGATATATAAACATTTGTAGAAGATTTTGGCCATCTAGATTGGGACACAACATTGAATGAAGAATATTGTTCCTTAATGTCGAACGCTGCTTCAAACATTGTATCTCTTCCAAAAGGATGAAAATTGATCAAATGTAAATCACTGTATAGAATTAAGTATGTATGAGATGGTCCCTAGATGGGGGTGTTTGCAGTGACAATTGGGGGGTGACACGTGGACCCAACATGGGGTTCACATGCCCACACAAGCTTGTCTCTTTTCCCATTATCACCAGCACAAATTCATGCATTGGTAGCTCTGTATAGTCCACTCCCTTTGATGATGTAGAAGAAACGATGGCGGTTGATGGTAATGGGGAAGGTTTAGGTACAAACGAGGATTCACTTGCCACCCCATGAAATGAATTCCCTCACTCTAATTTAATTCTTGAATTCGTGATGGGAAACTCACACCATACCAAGCTTGTATGGAGGGGTTTTCATTAAGGTCCTTTGTTCATCGATTTGGTGCTGAGATATTGTTGTTGGTGGCTTAATGGTTGGCTAGCTAGTTTCGTTTACCATCCTGTCGTGGCTCCGCACTGCAACAAAAGAGGAAAGGGCCCTACACACTCCATGAAAGTTACCTCATAGGAAAAAACAACTATTGTCGACTATACCACTATCATAGATCCTTATTCGTGGGATTTCATGGATATAATTGAGGAGGATGTGAAGGTAATAAGGGCCCATCATGAGAACCAAGAGGTTGACAAGCATGTAGCCCCTATTGTTCCTGATTTGGGATCTAGTATTTCTAGAGACACAAAATTATTTAGAATTGTGGAGTTGTATTGGCACACAAAGGTCTTTGTGGCTTGGGAAATGCTAGCCAAAGAGCCAAAATTCAAACACCTAAGGCTCATAATGGATTCTTTGGAAAGGCATAACAAACTCTTGCTTACTCGATGTAGCCAATAAACCTTGATTTATTCGCATGATCTAAAAACCATGAAAACACAGGAGAATGGGAAAAAAACTCTCTTTACTCCTCCATCCTAACTATTACAATGGAAGTTCAACCCCTTATAACTACTATATGAGATTTTTGAAAACCATTAATTTCAAAAAAACACAACTAATTTAGAAAAATTTCAACCCAAGTGAATAACCGAGTCAAAATTTATGACCCTCGGAAATCCCTGCATCATTACTATGGTTTCTTGGCTGGTCAAAAAGCAAGGAGGAAACTTGTAGGTGATCTCAGACTACCCCACCTCCACGTCTTAGACGCATCATCCAGGGTATTTCAACGATGGATTCTTGCAGTCTATCCCCTCAGTGCCACCAACATGATGATGATGACGGGTCTCGCGATGATGGTTTCTTTCAATTTGGCCCCTCAATGCCACCAACATGATGATGATGACAGGTTCTAATACTTATAACTCTTTGTTTGAAAGTTGTTTCTCTATTTTTCGCTACACTAGTTTAGCTATTCAGATTTATGATAGTTGGGGGGACTTTTCCAGTTTGATTTTTTATTACGATTTAATATGTCAACCTAGTTTCCCTTTGGGCAGGCTGACATGTTCTCTAGTTAGTCAATTTTGGACAATGACTTGCTAAGGCCATCTCCACGAGCCATGATTTATTGTAAATTTTCTTATTAATAGAAAAACAAAAGCTTACCAACAAAAAAAGTATGTATGAGATGGAAGTGTTGAAAGACATAAGGCTCAATTAGTTGTTAAAGGATTTTCTCAAGTAGAAGGGATTGACTATAATAAAACCTTTGCCCCCATAGCCAAAATGAATTCCATCCGCCTTGTTCTAGCCTTTACTGCTTCATATAAATGGGAGGTCCATTAAATGGATGTTAAATCTGTCTTCCTGCATGGGAACTTGCAAGAATAAATTTACATGAAACAATCTCCTCGTTATATTCATAATGACTTCAGCCTTGAGAAATCTCTCTATGGCCTTAAGCAAGCTCTTTGGGATGGTAGGCTATTTAATGGATATCTTTCCTAACACCGACTTTTATAGATGTCATTTTGACCCCAATGTCTATACCAAGAAAATAGGTAACTATCTCACAATACTTATTCTTTATGTTGATGACCATACACTCATTGATAGTGACCCCAAACTTTTAATCCATGTGAAACATAGCCTTGAGAATAATTTTGAAATCTTAAACTTACGACATTTGCATTATTTTCTTAAGTAGATGTCACCTTGTACGATTAATTAGTTGGAAACTTTTTGTATTCGACTCATACATGTTAAGATATTTAGACACTTAGGAGTTAGTTAAGATCTACTTGGTCTAATGTGTCGTTAGGTAAAAGTGTGTTTCTTTAGTATGCATTAGTATGCATTTGTAGTTAGGAAATCTGACGGTCACGATATGTTCCCGGCATAGAGTGATCTGACGGTTCATATTCTCCTCGATCTTAATGGCCATTAATCTATGGCTTAACACCGGATTGGTCCATGATCTCTATTTAAAGAGCATGGAGGGTCATTTTCCGATGATCGATTGTGAGAAACTCTCTTGTAAACTCTCTTTGTAATTTTTTTTCTTTTGCATTAATAAACTGCTCCAAGTGGACACGTTGGTTGGGGCCATGGATGTTTCCCCATAGGGGTTTTACCACGTCAAAAAATTGGTGTGTTGATATTTGATCTGGTTGTGTGAGTGGTTATTGAAGGTGTTCATCCTCTGTTGGATTACTTGTGTTGTTGAACATGGTATCACGGCCTGTTTGAAGACTCGCTCCCGTTGTAGATCGAGATCGTGAAGCTGAGTTGCCTCATCTCCATTTTATGTCATTTACGTACATTTTTGGGCTAAGAGGATTGTTCCATTGCATCCAGAGTGCTAATTTCAGTCAGGAACACTTTTTGTTTCACTCAAAAAGGTTTCTGTTTTCCCAAGATATGACCATTTCAGTCAGATTTGGAGGTATAAACACTGAATACGCATTTTTTTAATTTTTGCAAAGTATTATTTTGGTTTTATATTATTTATTTCCGGGTTGATACTCTTTTAGATCTGCGTATGCTCTTTTCCCCGCGCCTTTTGTGATTTCGAAAAATCAGAAACAGATAGGAAAATGTGCGTCTTCCGGGTAAGCTAACCAAGATCTAACCCTTGTTGGAAGCGAAATTTTTTTCTTGTGTGAAAAGAGTTTTTTTTTTTTAGCACGCTCTCCAAGGCCGTCAACAACAACAACAACAACAATCCTCTTTCTAAACAATACAATATGTTTTTCTAGACAATTTGGTTAAAAGTTGTCTTATGAAGTAAGAGGAATTGAGTTCAAGTCTCTCTTTTTGTTACTTTTTTTGAAAAAGTTCATGCTAAAATTGTAAAGTGTATTTCACTTCAACTATAAAAGTGAATCACTGTAAGTAGCTTTAATATTTTATTTTGCATGCAGCTTTTATTTTATAAAGTAACTTCATTTTAAAGTGATCCCCACTTCTCTTTATAAAAGTGGGTCACTTCATAAAACAACTTACACCACCACATGGTACTTTGGTTATCATTTATGCTTTTTTTTTTTAAATGGCATAACTCTCACATTCGAAGTCCGTTTTTTTAAAACCGCCTAAATTTTCGAGATCTTTCCATCCATATCATCAGTTTCAATTTTTAAATCCATATTATCTACATATTTAATATGGCTTCTACAAGTAATCTCTTACTTACCAACACCAACTACTTCCAATGGAAATCTCATATGGAGGATTTATTAAGAAGTAAAAGTTTGTACCAGATTACCTTGGGAAAGAAAACAACACCCATTGATGCTGATAAGAAAGTCAAATG
>JASDQU010737871.1:103084-118129 GCA_032191745.1 Picea mariana
GGATAGCAGCTAAAAGGATACTTCGTTATGTATGTGGTACAGTTCAGTTCGAGATACATTACAGTTTACGGTGGACTCCTTTATTGGTTGGTTTCAGGTTGGGCTGACAACCTTGATGATCGAAATTCTACTGCAAGTTGTGTTTTCAGCCTTGGTTCAAGACCTGTCACTTGGGCTTGTAAGAAATAACAAGCTATTGCACTTTCTTCAGTAGAAGCAGAGTGTCAAGCAACGGTAAATGCAAGTCAGGAAGCCTTGTGGCTTCGACAAATCCTTTCAGAGTTTGGATTCCAGCAGCCGCATCCAACTAGCCTTTGGTGCAACAATCAGAGTGCCATCAAGCTCGCTAAAGACGCAGTTCAACATCATCGCATCAAGCACATCGAGCTACACATGCACTTCATCAAAAAGCTCATTCATGATCAAGTTATTGAAGTGCTCTTTTTCCCTATAGAAGATCAAGTTGCAAACATTTTCACAAAGTCTCTTACAGAAGAAATTTTTTCTAAACTTCGATCTATGTTAGGAGTTTAGAAAGTTGTCATTAAGAGGGGATAGGCTCCAATGCCTCCTTCTTTCTCCTATTGTGTCAGTATTGTAAATCCTTCAATCCTATCCCAAGTTGTTCTTAAGGGGGGATGTTAGGATATTTAGACACTTAGGAGTTAGTTAAGATCTACTTGGTCTAATGTGTCGTTAGGTAAAAGTGTGTTTCTTTAGTATGCATTAGTATGCATTTATAGTTAGGAAATCCGACGGTCACGATATGTTCTCGACATAGAGTGATTCGACAGTTCATATTCTCCTCAATCTTAATGACCATTGATTTGTGGCCTAACACCCGATTGGTCCATGATCTCTATTTAAATAGTGTGGAGGGTCATTTGTTGATGATCGATTGTGAGAAACTCTCTTGTAAAATCTCTCTGTAATCTTTTTCTTTTGAATTAGTAAACTGCTCCAAGTGGTCGCGTTGGCTGGGGTCGTGGATGTTTCCCCGTAGGGGGTTTACTATGTCAAAACATCAGTGTGTTGATCTTTGATTTGGTTGTGTGAGTGGTTACTGAAGGTGTTCATCCTTTATTGGAATGCATGTGTTGTCAAACAATACTCGTCTTACTATTTCCTTTGTTATTGGTCTTGTTGCTTCGTATATGCAAACACCCCATGAGATCCATTGGAAAGCAACAAAAATGATACTTCGGTATATCTAGGGTATGGTTTAGTTTAGGATACATTATAATTTAGGGGAAATTCCTTGTTGGTTGGTTTCACTTGTTACGATTAGGTTGGTGACTCTGGTGATTGAAAGTCTACTGCAAGTTATGTTTAAGTGTTGGTTTTGAAGTTGTCACCTGGGCTCATAAGAATCAACTTGACCTTGATCTTTCTTTAGTTGAAGTAGAACATTGAGCAAAAAATGGTGCAAATCAAGAATCCTTATGGATTTGGTCAATCCTTTTGGAGTTTGGATTCAAGTAGCAGTATTCAACCACACTCTTTTGCGATAATCTGAGTGCCATCAGCTCACCAAAGATTTGGTTCAACGTCAGTGCAATAAAAAAATTGAGCTACACATGCACTTCATCGTAAAGCTTATTCAATATCACATTCTTGAAGTGCATTATTTTGCTAAAGACGAGCAAGTTGCAAAAAATTTCACAAAGTCTCTTGTAGAAGTGAAGTTTTCCAAACTTTGACCTATGTTAGGAGTTCAAGAATTTGCCATTAAGGGGGATAAGCTTTAATGCCTCCTTCCTTCTCCAATTATGTCACCTTTGTAAATCCTCTAATCCCACTGTAAGGTTTTATTAAGGATGGATGTTAGGATATTTAGACACTAGGAGTTAGTTAAGATCGACTTGATCTAATGTGTCTCAAGGTAAATTGTGTTTCTTTAATTTGCACTCTAACTATCTAATCCGATGGTCATGATTATGTACTATACATGAAGTGATCCGACAATTCATCTTCTCCTCGATACTAATGACTATATTGATATGTGGTTTAGCACCCTATTGGTACCCTATCTCTGTTTAAAGAGAATAGAGGTTCATTTGTTGATGATAGATTGTGAGAAACTCATATGTAAATTGTTTTCCTTTTGCATTAACATATTGCCCCAATTGACCATGTTTGCTAGGGCCATGGACTATTTCCCTCTTCGAGGATTTTAACCACATAATACATTAGTGTATCGATATTTGATCTGTTTGTGTGAGTGGTTACCTCAAGGTGTTAAATATGTGTGAATATACCATGTTTATTGAACACTTTGAAACAATGTTAACAAGTGGGAAAAATATTGAATGGGGAAACAAATGAAGACATGAAGTATTGCTTTAAAATATTGATATTTTGATACGACTTGTGATAGATTAGACTAGTCATTCATTGTGGATATGTTATAGTAGTTGGGCTTTGGAGCAAAGTTTTTTTCTATGGTGAAATCCCTTTTTCACATCGTAAATTCAAATTCCATGTCTATTGATGGCATCTTATCTGATAAAATGATCTTGCACAAGTCTAAAAAGCAAGGCTTCCTTCTTGCCCACTTCCTTCATGTCATTGTTGTCGATGCAATTGGATATCTTATAGAGGCTACCATAGATCAAATTTGAATATGAATTATTACTATTTCAAGACCATGTGATCCAAAATGGATCATTATATAATTTGTCATCTATCTTGGTACTTTATGGGAGGCGAAATTGGAAGAATTGGCTTCTAGGACCCATTTTAATGGTAGGTCCTAGTTTGGTGATTTAGGGTCTAGAAACTTTTGGAGCTAGTTTGAGGCATCAAAAGACACCTTTTGGGATAAAAAAAGTTCTATATTAGTTCGCATACCCTCGAAGCTATTCTACATGCTGTAACACTTTCAATGGTGCAAAAATCACCTCAATTGGAGTTTGTATGTGGAAGTTATGCCTCCTACAAGGTGACCTACCTTATTGACCACCATGGTATTCAGTGGATGCCATGTCAACCTTCATTATTCACACATGTGGTGCTAGTCACACATGAACTTTTAAGACTATTCTAGAGGGTCCAAAACCCTAACACTAATTGAGGATTGAGGCATGCAAAACCCCTAACCCTAACCTTATACACTATCAAGCTATGTTAAATATTAGGTCTTTAGGAAAGGAAGGGGTTCCATTATTTTGGTATTGTTATTGTTCCATAGTGGAGCAGAGCATCTAGGAGTGGGATCTTGAAGCATAACAAAGAAGGTAGAAGATTTTGCAGTGGTTATTCAACACAATGTCCATGGAAACTCCACAATGAGTGCCTCTCTCTTTGTACTTGCATTTCATAATTCAAAAAGATAGAGCATAGCATAGGCCTCACCTTCTAGCTAGGTTTTCTCCCATATTTGGTTTCCCAAGTCACACCTTGTGTTCATTTTGTGTGGATGGTGTGTTCATTTGATTGTTTAATTTCATTTTAGTTTTAGTTAATCCTACAATTTGAGCACTATGCCAGTAATAATAAATATGAGATATAAGGTAATAAATTGCACAATAAAAAAATTCATGATATTGTAAGATTTGTTGCAATGAATTGTTTTAATGGAATAACCATGAGAATTTATAGATTATATTGATGCCATAACAATTTTATTTGTTTTTTTTGTGGGAAGTTGTAGGATCTAGGAATTGGCTTAAGAAGGAAGTTTCATAAACTTAGCCATGGTGGATGAGTCCAGTTGTAACAACCCTTTGGATGAGGCAAATGAAAGATTTTTTAAGTTGGAAGAACATTTTATTGATATCTCTTGCAACATGGCCCTCCTCGTGGTTGGTGGATCTCACTTGGAAGTTGGATTAGATGAAAAAATGGGAGATAATGAAGACACAAAAAAGGAGACGAACAAAGCGCCAGAGAAAGAGCAACCGAGTTTAAGTGTCACCACTTCTTCACATTCTTTGTTTAAAATGGAAGCGGAAGTGGACATCAAACCCTACCAAAGCAATCTTGAGGTTGTTAAGTTGAATAATCGATTGCAACAATTAGAAGTTTATTTAAGTGCCCATGACATAGAAGAAGAGAAAAATATTTCATTTACCCGATTAAAACTAGAGGGCCAAGCTCTGACCTCATTGGAAATCCACATAGAGACACTTAGGCTAGAGCGTGATTCACCAATAACTAAGTGGGAGGTGTTTAAAACCCTCATCAAGTCCTAGTTCTACCTTATTGGGTATGTAGGGGACCAATGGGTCTGTTGGCATCACTTCAAGCAGAGGTAAGGGTAGGGTGTGAAAGAGTACACCATCGAGTTTAGAAAAATGGAAATTATGTTCCGTATGTCTCCCAAGAACTTAGACATACTCCTCAACTATCCGATATGTTTACATAGTCATTTATAGAAGCAAGTCATGCTCTTTAAACCTATGATAGTTGATGAGGCATATGTGCAAGCACAATACCTGGAGAATATAGGTAGTAAGCAGTGATAGCTAAGTGGTTATGAATAGAAAGATCACCAAGATGCTTCATGTTAGCACATAGGATGTGTATGGGGTCAAAACACCTTGTTTTTGTTTTGTTTTGAGTCATAGAGTTTTTTAAGTCTCAGGTTTTGGGTTACATTTCATGTCATAACTCAAATTTTTGGTTTTTTAAACATAATATTGTTTTAGCCTTGGTTTAGAGCCTTTATGTCATGAGATTATTCATCATGATAATGATATGGTCCTTATGAGTCACACTCTTGGTCTCAAACATCATCACCATGACATGTCCCTTCTCAAAGTTGCACACAAGTTTTCATTTTGTCACTTTCCAACCGTTTAGATGTCAAGTCAAAGTTCAGGTTTATTTACTGCCAACTCACCTAAAAGTTCGCAGTGTACAATAAGTACCTCATGCACTTATCTTTAATTATTGCAATTTGGAAACATTTCAAGGGGAATTTTGTGGTTTTCAACGCTTTCATCTAATTGGATTTTCAAGGATTATGTCACAAAAAACTCTGACAGTTTCCTTGAAGCACGTTATTGGAATTTAAAATTGGCGATGCAAACTGGCACTGCGAATTAGCTGAAGGAGACTTTTCAAGTTTGGATGCCTCTCTTTAATACCATCTCAGTTTCACCAAACACCAACATCAAATTCAGATGCATCAAGTATTCCTTAACTATCTGCATGTTGTTCAAAGGTTGACATAGGAGTTTATGCTGTTTAGAATTACTGGCGCTACGAATTGTTCAAGTCCATTTGATGCCAACTCTTAAACCCATTGCAATGGCGCTCTAAACTCTGCTTACTAGTCAACACTGTCACTTTAATTTCACCTTGTCATTTTTTCTGCAAACAAGCCATTTCTCCCACTGATATCTTGGTTCTGCAAACTACCAGATTTAATTCTGCATCATCATTGCGCATTGTGAACTAGCGCTGTGAATCCTCTGTTTTTAGATTGTCAAAACTCTCGTTTTCTGCAATCAATCTGAAACCCAGTGTTAACCAGTTGTATGAGATCCCTATCAAGCATAAAGAAAATGGTTAATCCTTTATATAACCAATCTCAATTTGCATACCATATTGGCAGTGCGAACTGATATTGTGCTGCTAAAACCCTGTTTTAAAATTATTTATTTTTACCTGTCTGCATATTTACTACAAATCTCAGTGGCTCCCCCTCTTATCTTTCCTTTTGAAATGTGCTCCATTTCATTCCATTGATGTGTATAAGTGTTTAGATAAGGTGAAATTTAAGTAAATAGCTCTGTCATCAAACCCTAAATTTTCTCTTTACCCTGTTTTCATACACCAACTGTGATAAGAATTTACAGAAAGTGTTCTTCAAGCAGTGATTATGGACAATCAACAAAACAAGAAGACTCACAAGGGGGGAGAGATCGTGAGGACTGAACCACATGATATGCAACTTATTAACTCTGAACCATTGTTTAGGGAAGCTTTTCAAAGGGTGGGTTGTCTTAATTTTTGTCAAAAGATGCAGAGAAGACATCCTGAAGTGGCCAAAGAGTTTGACTTAATTTTAATGGGACAAAGACTAAATTAAGGATGTTGGAGTTTGATGTTTCAGAGCATTCTATCTCTATAGCAACAAAGATACCTGACTATGGGGAGAAATGGTTTAAAGCCATGTCATTAAACTCTTCCTTCTCAAAAGAATTCCTTAATCTTGAATATCAAGAAGACAACTTGTCTAAAGGAGTACCCAGAAGTCACATGCTGGAATGTTTTGACAAGATGCTCAGGGTCATCCATAGGTACTTCACATGTGAAGGGAGGTTCAATATGGTATATCAATACCACATCATATTACTATTACACTTCACAGGAAAAGAAGCCATGAACCTTCCATTCTATCTTTTCAAGAGTATTGGTAAGATGTTAGACAGAGTCCGGGCTAAGTCAAAGCAGGTAGATACCAGTGTCTTTCACTCTAGTCTTATCAAGATGTTAGTAATGGAAGAGTTAAGAAAAAATGACACTGATTGGGAAACTTTCCTAACTTCATCACATTTTTAGTTAGATATTTCTCCTACTCCATAGTCCAAAAGACAAACTCCTGCCCCTGTTGAGAGGACCGTGCATTCAGGTTCAAGCAAGAAGAAGAGGGTGACTAGAAGCGATAAATTTGTAAAGGCTATTGATGAAGCAGAAACATGTGGTCCTTCACAACCTCCTATTAGAGAAATTTCACCTATGGCAGATCCTATCCCCATGGAGATTCCTTCAATCAAACTAAGAAGCTTGAAAGGAAAAAAGCTTGGTTTTTCCCCACCAATTGTTGCAGACAAAGTCAAACCTAGAAGAGATTTTACTAGAGTAGCAACCAAGAAGCATGTCCTCATGAAGGGTGATACAACGGAGACTTCAGCCTAGCAAAAAGACAAATCTTAGTCCTCTAAACATCCCACAGAAGCTATTGACATCACCACTCCTCAACATGAAAGCAACCCTACCTTCAAAAGGCTCAGGAGGCATCTCAAGGAAGCAAGAACTAGATTTGACAAGTTGAAGAAGGAAGATTTGGGTGCCAGGATAAAGCTTAAGGAGATGTTGGACATGTATGGGGAGACAATTGATAAGGCAAGGTTCATGGCTAATAGTTTTTTTCCCCTTCACAGGAAACTCAAGAACGTCTACAAGCACAACAGAACCCACCAAGCTGAAATCAAAAAATTGAAGGCAGAGTTACAACCTTTCATAGAAGAATTGACAAAGAGAAACTTAGACATGCTAGCCAAGGTGGCTATCAGAATAAGTTCCAGAATAAAAAGATTAAAAAAAATGATCTTCTAAAACCAACATCATTTTTGTCGAAGTTTTTATTACATGCATTTACAACATTTAATGATGATTATGAGTTTTGAGCTAGACTTGGCAATTTTTTGTGTTTTTCTCCAAGGATATATCATGATAATGAGTTTGTAGTTTTATCTGAACCCCTGGTAGAATTTTTAAGTTTTGAAACTCTTGCAAAAGCAAAACAGGCTACTATAGGAAAGATCGCAGCGCCTGGACTCATTGCCGCTGCGAACTAGTTGTTTCAAGACAGTTTGCGGCACTGCGCTACAAACTCATGTTTTTGAGGATTTTGGAGGGAAAGGGAGTTGCCAACTATCAAGGGGAACTCGTACCATCACTCAGTGGATCAATTTCACTTTGTAAGGCCACTTGCCTCAAGGAGCTGCATACTTATGGACAAATCATCAAGTTGTTGAAGACTGTTGTATACGTTGCCAACATTTTCCTTTAAAATAGCAGTTTGCTGTTTTTTTGGTTGTACACATGTTGCCACGCTTCCCTTAGGCATGGGATCCTATGAGGAAGTTGAGGGGTGGATTGTAAATATGGATTTGATAAGTTTATCTATTTAAAAGGCATTGTAAGAGTGAAGAGGGTTCGAATGGTGTGACAAAAAAACTCTTATTTTAGTATTGCCTTTTGTAGTAGAGTTTTCTCCTAATGTATGGACCAGATCCAAGAAACTTTTAATGGTGGAAATTAGTCTTATTTCTCATTATCATCACTTTGTTGTCTCACTTTGATATCAGTCTGTGTTGAAGGATTCATCTAACTGTTGTTTCTTTATTGCATAAAATATTTATTGTGATATTGTATGCAAATTTATCAAAGTTATTTTCTCTTTGAATTTAAGAGGTTCTTATTCAAATGAGCTTTCTCTCATATGTGTGTCAAAAATACTTGATGTAAAATGATATACATATTACATTCTCCTTGCTAAGTCTTCCATTTATCATTCTTATCTCTTAAAACCTGATTTGAAACCATTCAAGGCCTTGTTTGTTGGTGTGTATTACATGAAATGATCTGTGATTGACATCTTTAATTGAGTTTTCCATCCATTTGCCACATTTTTATAAACATTATTCTTTACATTTTGATGGGTATTAGGCTTACACCTACATCAGTCTAGGTGTGACTTCTATTTCTAACACTTCCAAGGAGGGGAAGAAGAAGTGGAAAGGAATGGACCAGAAGACAACAATCATTGCACATTAATGCAAGGATCCAAACAACGACTACAACCATTGTAATTTCGATGGTCACACCGAAGATAAGTGTTGGAAGGTACATCTAGAGATGAATCCAAAGATCTGTAAGAAGGATGACAAGAAGAAGAACCTACTGGCCATGGATCTAGACAACCTAGTAGAGAGCAACTTGTATGCAGATGGAAATATTATATGCACTGCAGTGCAGAAGGAGGTGAACTTGATTAGCCTTCATCACATGGAAGAGAAGGAGATGATTAAACTCTTCAATATCAAGATCTAGGTTAAGAAGACAAAGGTGGATGCTTTATTCAATTATGATTCACATGCCAACCTCTTAGTAGTAGATCTATTTAACAAGCTTGGATTGGAAGTTCATGGTCATCCTAACTTGTATCCATCAAGATGGGTAAATAAGGATGTAGAGCTCAAGGTCACTAAACAATGTAAGATCAAGTTTGCTATAAGTGCATACTATATTGATGAAGTGGAGTTTGATGTAGCACCATTTGATGCGTGTGGTGTAGTGTTTGGAAGCCAATGCATGTATATGAGGGATGCAATCTTCACGAGGAAAGCAAAATGGCATCGCCTAATCAAGGATGGGAAGTATTCAATCATCAAAGCAAACAAAAATAAATCTAAGATCTCTCTGGTAAATTATGACAAAAGTAAATCTAAGATCTCTCTAGTAAATTATGACAAAAGTAAATCTAAGATCTCTCTGGTAAATGATGACCAAGCCAAGAAATTAATCAGTTATAGTAGGAAGTTTGTATTGCTTTTCTTAAGAGAGAATCAACCAAGTGACGAATCATTAAAAGTAAAGGCATCTCTTGAGGGATATATTAAAGAGTAGAAACATCAATTGGAGGAGTTGTTGCAAGTATATAGAGAAGTATTTTAGAAGCCTTGAGGATTACCACCTCAGAGGGAAGTAAAGCGTGAGATACATTTGTTGCTTGACTCCCCATTGCCAAATATTATGTAACGCACCCAACCCCTTAACCCTCTCTTAGGTTGGTGGGATATCGATTTTTTTTTCTCTCTCCTACCATGACACCCTCAATAATCGGTACCCTTTGCCTAGGATCAATGGTTTTTTAAATTAGTTGCATCACGCAAAGTACTTCACCAAGTTGGATCTCGAATCGGGATACCACCAAGTACGAGTTAAAGAAGAAGATACTTGAAAGATTGCCTCAAAGACAAGGCAAGCTCTATATGAATGGCTAGTGATGCCTTTTGGTTCATGTAATGCACCAACTACATTTATGTGTTTGATGAATTATGTATTGTGCGGCTTTCTAGATTCATTTGTGAAAGTGTACTTAGATGATATATTAGTTTATAGTTCTACTTAGGAAGAGCATATCTCACATCTTATGCAGGTGTTAGAGACTCTAAAAAACCATCAGTTGTTGAATAACCTTAAGAAATGTGAGTTTTCTCAATAGTCATTGGTGTTTTTGGGGTATGCGATTGGTGGAGGGGAACTCAATATAGATTGCACAAAGATGGAGGCCATCCTCAAGTGGTTAGTTCCTATTGATGGCATTGGAGTTGGGAGTTTTGATGGGGTAGTACAATACCTGTGGACATTTATAACATCCTTTTCAGTTGTAGTTGCACCACTTCATGCCATAATAGTCAGTAGTAAGAGTTTCCAGTGGGGGAAGAATCAACACAATAATTTCGATGAGTTGAAATGGAAGACTAATTAAGCATCAATTCTTGCATTGCCTAATTTGCACAATCTTTTCAAAGTGGAGATGGATGCGAGTGGATATATTACAGGAGCAATCTTGATGTAGGCAGGTAAGCTAATATGCATCATTATGAAATGTTTCATGGTGGAGTATCGAACTACCCTACATACAATAAATAACTCTACACCATGCTTCAAGTTGTTAAGACGTGGAAGCATTATCCGATGGGCTAGGAAACCATTATCCACACTAATCACCAACCACTATAGTATTTGTAGACCCAGAGTAAGCTTCAATAAATCCGGTACTACAAGTGGATGGGATTTTTGCAGCAATTTCATCTAGTCATCAAATATAAGAGGGGAAACACTAATGAGTTGGCAAACATGCTTTCAAGGTTGCCCACATCCAATATTACAACTTTGGGAACTCTAATGCACATGTAGCGTTTTACCCATGATGCATAGAAATAGGCATACACGAAATATGGGGACATTAAAGAGGTGTTTCAATAACCATGGAACCAAATTCATGTAGAAGAAGGAGATGGCAAGGTTGACTATCATCTTCAGAATGGTTTGCTCTACAAGCTATATAAGCTTTGTGTTCCTAAAGGTGAAAGATTGCAATTTATGAGAGAAACTTACACCTCCAATGTTGTAGTACATTTTGGTGTTGGGAAGACAGTTGCCAACTTACCGAGGTATGCGTATTGACTCAAAATGCAAGAAGACATAGCTCAATTTCGATGATGCATAGTTCATTGTGCTAGCAAGCCTAGTCATAGAAAACAAGGTTTATACCATCCCTTACCTCTACCCACTAGACCTTGAGATAACATCTCCATGGAATTTGTGGGTGGTTTGCCAACAACCAAGAAGGGACATGACTATTTGTTTGTGGCAGTTGACATATTCAACAAGATGTGCACTCTTATGCCCTGTAAAAAGACCATCAAAGGACAAGAAGTGACAAACATGTTCTTCGGAAAGGCATGGGTGCAATTTGGGATACCAAGGAGCATCATCTTAGATAGGGATACCAGATTTCTTATTGCCTATTGGATTACACTTTGGAAGAAGATGGACACCAAGTTGAAGAGATCTACAACTTTCTATCACAAACAGATGGGCAAACATAAGTGGTCGATAGGACATTGGTTCAAATTTTTAGGGGTTACAATCATAAGCATCCAAAGACCTGGGATGCAAATTTGATTTACATTCGACACTCTTATAACATAATGATCCACACTTGTATAGGTAATTCCCCTTTTGAAACTTGTTTTGGGTATTTGCCACTATCACCCTTGGATGTTCTATATGGACAACAAGGAGGAGTGATGGAAGATATCACAGGAGATGCATTTAAAGCAAGAAATTTTGTTGAAAAGATTAGGCAGATCCATTTACAAGTACAAGAGACATTGAAGAAGTCACAAGAAAAGTATAAGGCTCGACATGATCGACATAGAGTTGAGAAAACACTCAAGATGGGCGATGGAGTTTGGTTGCATATGAACAAAGAAAGGCTCTAGGGTCCTTGTAAGAAGATCAAGGATTTGTGATATGGTCCCTTTGAAGTATTGGAGAAGGTGGGTGACAATGCCCATAGGCTCAGTCCACCCCCATATATGCACATTTACCCAATAGTGAATGTAGAAAATCTGAAACTCTACGAACCTTCCATGTTGGATCAAGAAATTGAGGAGTAGGTTCTACCTACCATAGAGGACTTAGCACCAACAACTTAGACATAGTTGGCAGAAAATAAGGTTTTGTAGAAGAAGTTCAGAACTACGAGACATGGGAAACATGAACTCTAGCATAGAGGGTTGAAAGGGAAACTTCCAGGCAAGGCTAAATGGTACTCCAGGGAGAAGGTAGAGGAGAAATTTCCTCACTTCATTTAGTAAAATATTTTGGGGGACCAAAAGCCTCTCTAAACGGGGAGGTATGACTAAGATTGGATCATTATATAATTTGTCATCTATCTTGGTGTTTTTTGAGATGAAAAATTGGCTTATAGGGTCCATTTTAGGGGTAGGTCCGAATTTGTTGATTTAGAGTCGGAAAATTTCTAGATCTAGTTTGAAGCATCAAATGACATTTTTTAGGGTCAAAAATCTGTGAGCTTAGCTCACATCCCCTTAACGTTGTTCTACACACCATAAGCTTTCAAACAGTGCAAAAATCACCTCAATAGGAGTTCATATGTGGAAGTTATGCCTCTAGCAAGTTGACCTACCTTGTTGACCACCATGGTACCAAGTGGATAACACGTTAGCCCCCATTACTCACATATGTGGGGCTAGTTATATGTGGAATTTCAAGAAGATTCTAAAGTGTCCAAAACCCCAACGCTAATTGAGGGTTGAGGCATGCAAAAACTTTAACCCTAACTTTAGACGACTATCATGTTATGTTAAATATTGGGCTACTAGGAAAGGAAGAGGTTCCATTCTTTTGGTATTGTCATCGTTCCATAATTGAGCATAACATATAGGAATGAGATATTGAAGCATAACAAAGGAGGTAGACGATTCTTTAGCAACCATTCAATCCACCGTGTCCATGGTAACTCTATAGTGAGTTCCTCTTTATTTGTACTTGTATTTCATAACCGAGAACAAGAGAGTAGAGAATAGGCCTCGCCTTCTAGTTGGGTTTTCTCTCGTAATGGGTTTCATAGGTCACATCTTGTGTTCATTTGTGTGGATGGTGTGTTCATTTGTTTGTTTTCTTTCATTTAAGTTTTAGTTAGCTCCATAATTTTGAGCACTACACTAGTAATAATATATCAGAGATCTAAGGTAATAAACTACACAACAAAATATTTTAGAATATTGTAAGATCTGTTGTGACGAACTGTTCTAGTGGAATATCCACGATAGTTTACAGATCATTAGGCGGTGAGGTGCTTGATGACCATTTTGTAGAAGATTTATTTCTTTCTATTTCGCTCTCACAAGATTATGTTGAAGGTGCTTCAAAATATTTGAATTATTACTATGTTACCTTATTTGGTCCTCTCTTCTTCTCCAGAATCAAGCTACCCTTCAACCCCAACCTCAAAGAAATTTCATTGTTATTCTAATAACAACCTCCCACTACATAATCCATGATAATTCTTGTTGAAGTCTCGACTCCAAATTCTATATACTCACAATCAATGGAGAATAATCCTCTAAGTTCAAATGGGAGACATTCTTTAAAAGGGAGTGAAATAGAGAAAGAAGCCGACTACATATAAAAGGAAAATAACAAAAAACTATCAATCGAGAACACCATCTACTATATAAGAGAAAGAGAAAAGAGAACTTTTTTCATCAATAATCTATTTTTAAGGTCACCACCAATTCAGACGCCAAGTGTCTAAAATATTTCATTTATAATATACGAACTAAATATATCAACCCTACACTACACATTAGTGTTGTGAAGGCTCAAGCTTTGTTGGCGATCCGTGGGGTGGGAGGAGAGTAGGAGGATCGGGAGCCGTGGATCAGGGTCGAAAATGAACGGTGGAGATGTATGGGCGGGAAATTGAAATTGAAATTGAGGAAATGAATAAAACGACCAGCGGAGGCGGGGAGAGGCATTGCATTGTTGAACAACTTCGAAGACAGAGCGATTCGAAGCAGAACGAATATAGAGATGGCCCGCACTAAGCAGACAGCACGGAAGTCGACTGGCGGGAAGGCCCCGCGGAAGCAGCTAGCAACGAAGGCTGCTCGGAAGTCTGCCCCGGCCACGGGAGGAGTGAAGAAGCCTCACAGGTTCAGGCCCGGAACCGTTGCCCTCCGTGAGATTCGAAAGTACCAGAAGAGCACTGAGCTGTTGATAAGGAAGCTTCCCTTTCAGCGTCTGGTGAGAGAAATCGCTCAGGATTTCAAGACCGATTTGAGGTTTCAATCCTCCGCCGTGGCTGCGCTCCAAGAGGCGGCGGAGGCGTACCTGGTTGGCCTCTTCGAAGACACCAATCTCTGCGCCATCCACGCGAAGAGGGTGACCATCATGCCCAAAGACATCCAGCTCGCCCGCCGCATCCGTGGAGAGAGGGCCTGAGTTTTTTTATCTATCAAAACTAAACGGTGTGTTTTCACACCACCATTTTCCTCTTCCCAAAATCTGTTATCCCTTCTCTTGTTTCTTCAGCTGTGTTGCTTTTAATGAAATTGCCAGAGAATGAGATTTATTGGCAGTCTCCCTCAATTATTTGAAGCTAATCAAATCAATTCTATATGCAACTTTTATAATTCAAGAATGTAGTCCATGCTAATGACCGTTCATCAATTAAAAGTTACAATGAAGTAATATAAATCAGTATTTATTATCTTTTTTGCATTATATAATTCCAAATTGCTCAATACACATTGTTAATATTTCATTACAAAGAATATACATCATTGTTGGTTGCCACATGATTTGTTTTATAGTTTTTTTTGTAATTTTAATTTTTCAATTTTATTTTATGTAATGTATTTCTTGTAGAAATCCATTGTTTATTTTTTTCCATTTCCAGGATGGTACCTAAGGTAAATTGGATTTTGTAAAAGCTTTATCATCAAGGTGTTTATTAAGAACTTAACATGTCACTTGTGAGAATTGAATCTAGCTTGAAGGATAACACTCTTCTCAATGGTTGAGCTAGGCCTAATTGATTGTCTTACATTGATCTAATAATTACTTTTGCATTAGTTGTGTTTTGAAGGATATTGGAGTCATGACAAGAGATAATTTTTATTGTTTGTATAAGAAGGGGCAAAAAGGCTAGTGATAAATGGTACTTAGCTATTACACTTTGCCTTGGATGATGAGCTAAGTTGTTTC
>JASDQU010737871.1:125563-138877 GCA_032191745.1 Picea mariana
CTATATCAATTGTATACTATGATGTCTATTTGAAAATTCTTATTTAACAATAGGAATACAACAAATTTCTATTTCTAGCATAAATTTTAGTTTTCCAACCTTGTAATTTAACATCATAAATAAATGATTATTCCATAAATAAATTAGGTATTAGGATATCCAACTAGATGTTTATTCTCTAATCCAACTAGGAACATCCTCACCAGATCCCCAGCCCTAGAAAAAACCTTGGGGGGGATTATTGGTTGTCCATTCCCAAAGTCCTATAACTGCAGTCCCAATATGTCTAGAATACCAAGTCTAATCACAAGTCAAAATTCCAATCTCAGTGCAAAAATTTCCATAACAAAGTATTCCCTGTTTTTGTTTCTCCTCCCTCTCAAAAACAAAATCACTTTCCCCCAAATACTTTGAACCCCAAACCTCTCAAAAATCCTTGCCCTTGTCTCCTTCCACCACCTTCCCCTTGAAAGGCTCGACTCACCATCAAAGTCATCCCTCCCTTAACATTCTCTAGCAAGTTATACTAACTTAATAAATAACAATTAATTCACACCAGACTTGATTGTTTCAATTTAACATGAAACACACACACACACAAAACTCAATATAATAACATTAAAATATAATAAATCTCTTAATTTAATAGTAATACTAAATCTCATTAAATCAATTAACTTAATCAATAATACTAACTCTAATGAAATCAATTAACTTAATAAATAATGAAGAGGGAGACCCTCTCTCCCTCTTCCTTTACATAATTATGGTGGAAGGCCTGGGTCGAAGCCTCTCCCAAGAAAAAAGAGGAGTGATCAAAGGTATTCCCCTTCTCACGGAAGAGGAGGCGCTTTCCCATCTTCAGTTTGTGGATTATAATTTGCTTTTGGCATCTCCTACAGTTAATGAGGTTACTGGATTTAAATCACTTTTAGACCTCTTCAACCTCGCTTCGAGAACTGTCATAAACCAGGAAAAATCCTAGTTCTTCTTCTTCAATACCCCCCGTAACGTGCAAAAGCAATTAACCGATCTCCTTGGGTTTCCTATCTCAACTCTCCCAACCAAATAATTAGGTGCTCCCTTGCTCCTTAAAGCCTGCCAAAACCCCTTGTGGGAGACCATTTTGGACAAAATGGAAGCCAAGTTGGGATGCTGGACTCTCCGCTCTCTGTCCTTTCTCAGGAGAGTCCTCCCCATCAAGTCGGTCCTCTCTTCCCTCCTAGTGTATCTCTTCTAGCTCCTGGCAACGTCGGCGAAGTACCTACATAAGATGAGGGCTCTTCAATGAAAATTCCTTTGGCGAGGGCCTTTAAAAAAATCTAAATGGCCCTTAGTAGCTTGGAGCACCCTCCGTCTCCCAAAGTCTCAAGGAGGTATGGGACTCAAGGAACCACAAATGACTAGTTCCACACTGGCATCCAAGCTCTGGTGGAGATGGATCAAGTCCCCCACATCCCTCTTAGCCAAGCTCTGAAAGTCGAAGTATACCCCTCACTCCTTTCCAAAGCTTAATCCGTGAAGATGGTAACCATGTGGGCTTAGTGATATGGAATAACGTCTCGAAGAATCAGAGTCTGGTTCAGGCCCATTGTTTCTGGGAAGTCCATGATGGAAAGTCGTCTCTCCTTTGTGAATATGTGTGGGAACAACTACCCATTTTAGGAGGAGGAGACAATTTCCTAACTTTAAGAAATGCCCTAGAGAGAGCAGGATGGGAGAAACTTCACAATTTCTGGAAAATTGAACCCCTCTCAGAATCCACCTTCATGAGAACTTGGAAACCGCTAGAGGAATGGTCGGTCCAATGGACGAAGGATCTTAAGATTTCTATCTCTAGAACGCTCCAGGAGAGACAGATCGAGATTCGAACAGGGGAAGACATCATTTGTTGGGGTCCCCAAGGTAATGGTGAATTCAGAGCCCAAACTGCTTATCAACTCTTGCAGGACTCAGGCCGTCAGCAAAACAGACCAATTTGGAGAAAAATTTGGAGTAGCTCCCTTTGGCCCAAAGTCTCTACTTTCCTATGGTTGGTGGCCCACAAAAAAATTCTAACATGGGACCGACTTCTCAGAAAAGGGTATGTCAACCCTTCAAGGTGCATTCTCTGCCGTGAGAACAAAGAAACCCAAGATCACATCTTGAGTAACTGTAGTTTCACCAGACAATTATGGGACCTAGGGGATATCAACTTCAGACAAAGATACCTTCGAAAATACAATGCGGTAGCAACCTTAGAGCAATGGAGAGAAAACCCTTTTAATAATGACATCATTAACAGACTCTGGGAGATCTTCCCAGGTATCCTTATGTGGAATGCTTGGAAAGAAAGGAACATGAAATTTTTTAAAGACAAAGGCCTTACCATAAGTCAACTCTGGGAGCTTATCAACAATAATCTAACTGAAACAATCACAGTGGTCCAGTGGCCTGCGAAATACCTCCATGTGCATCCCTCAGAAACGAAGGTCCTTAGAAGATGGAACCTGGATGCCGACTTGAATAAGAAACCTCATAGAAAAAATACAGGCTCTGCTAGGATCCAGGACTATTGGAAACCCCTGCAGGAAGGGTTCGTCAAACTCAATTTCTATGAAGCTTCAAAAGGAAGACCGGGTCTGACTAGAGCAGGAGGGATCTTTAGAAACCATCAAGGAGAAACCCTACTCCTCTATGCGTCCTCCATAGGAATATCGACAAACAATGCAACTAAGCTGGCTGTTCTAAGGAGAGGTCTGGAACTAGCCGTAGAGAAAGGATCTCAACGCTGGAGGTAGAAGGAGACTCCCTTCTTATCATTAGAGGTATACACCGTCTCATGAACGGAGGAAATACGAACAACATGATACAAAACTGGCGCTTGAACCATGGATTTTCTGTTCTCGGAACTTTGGTGGTCTCCATTTCAACGACCATCGTATATCCAGTCAGGAAGGAAGCCAAATCGGTGGTCGATTGCATGGCCAACATAGGTGTCACCTTGTTTGAGCAGCTGCAGGTCTGGCTCTCGGGGGACCCAATGCCAAGTGGATTGCACGGTCAGATCCAACATGGATGCATAGACGACCTGACCGAATGGAAGGTAGCGAAGAAACACGTCGGTGGGGAGACCTGTGAACATGGCCCTTCTCATGCTGTGTTAACCTGGGACATATGGCATAGATCAGCTCTAACTTTGATGGAGGAGATAAGGAGAGGCCTCCACGCAGCGGACACACCCCCCCAAGCACAAAGCAATAGATGGGTACTTGTTGGGAAACATGCTTGATAAGATGATGCCATTAAAAGACAAGGACAAACGTAGTAGAGACATTCTGGGCAAGGACAATCCAAAAAATGGATAATTTCCTCATGCTAAAGAGTGGTTAGGACGCTCGGACGATCAAGGCTCAAAAGGACAAGTTGGTTATAGTTGGTTACACTGCAAGCATATCTCAGGAAATCTTGGCGGTTGGGAGATGAAGTTTAGATGCCCATTCAACTTAACTGCCATTATGGATCGCAGTGAGAAATATTTCCAAGGACAACACTGGATCTAGGACACTCCATCCTGTAGAAACGATGACGAGATCAATCCCTTTAAATTCAAAGGCCATGGGAATAGGCTTATTCTAATCTCCTTTCACTGTTTGTTTCTGGCCGCTCTTAATTCGACTATCAGTTTGGTTATTAGAGTTAGTTTGAGACGAAAATGGCCCGACGATGGATTAAAAAACAAAAGATATTCCAATTAGGCCACCATGATAAGGAAGCGTCGTCCTCACGTGGACCCCAACGTCCTACCAGAGAAAAAAAGAAGCGCGGGCGATAGAGGAACGATTCTAGGTCCATTGTGAAATGGACGAAATAGAGGCCATCAACACAATCGAGGACTGAGTTCTGTCTAGAAGACAAAGAAATGGGGATGAAGAGATAATTCAAGAGGCGGCCAAGTGGGTGCCCGACCCCAAAAACCCTCGCACTGGAAGCACTTCCTCTGCCCCAGGCACTCTGCATAGCCCGATCCTGGTTGAAGATGAAGAGGGGCCAAGCCAGAAGGTCATCCCTCACCAAGTGGAAGTTGCCTGATCTCAACCCATGGTCTAATGCAAAGGACTCCAGGTTCTCTTTAGGAAGCTCTGTCTAGGTTTGAGTTTCTGTTAGTTCTTCTCTTTTTTCCCTTTTTTGTTGGTCTGGATCAAGGGGTATCTGATAGTGTCCGCCTTCGCGGGTTCATGGTTTGTTAGTCTGTAGCTATTATCTCGTCTATGCCTTTAAGCAACTGTTGGCCCTTGACCAAGTTTTGGAAACACTTGGTCATATTTGACCGTTTTTGGGACTTTGACAGCTTGTCGAAGATGGAGTGCCAGACGAAGCGGAGATTGCAGAATCTCGACCCACTTTTGGGTCCCTTTTTGAGTTTTGGGGAATATGTAATGGGAAAGGGATGTCAGCCCATGGGTTTACCCACGCTTAGGCCCATTTTGTATGTATAAATAGAAGGATAAGAAATGTAAGGGGAGAGAAAAATACTATGTCTACGTGATGTATGCTAAGTGCAAGTAAGATCTATAAGAGCTTAGTGCATATAGGAGACTTGCAGAAGTTGAGTGCAAGTTATTGTAAGAAGTTGTAGAAGGATTTTTCTGCTATAACGCAAGGAAGAAGGATCTAGTGAGCTGCGCAGATCTTCTGTCCCGTGCGCAGTAGGGTTTGGTGGCTTTGTGATTGTAACCGCTTGGCCGATGATAATAGAGAAGAAGAGTTGGTGGACGTAGCCCCAGGGTGGGGGTGAACCACGTAAATCCTTTGTTGTCTGCTTTGTGCCTTGTTCTGATGCATTGATGTGATTATTTGCTAAGTGCTTTGATATATTTAGATAGATCTATTTATGATTTGTGCTTCTTAGATGTATGTGAATGTAGTTTTGACATGTATGAAGATGCCTAGTGCTGGTCTACTGGATCTGATCTGTTTTACTGTTGTTAAGTAATGAAATACTTTAGATCTAAGTGAATGTCGCAATGCTCTGTGCTATTTGCGAAGTATAATAAGGATTGGATATTGATGAATGATCGATGCTAAGTTCTCTGTAAGTGATATAATCACATATCTATGTCCCAACTTAGGTTGTAGACACTTGAGTCTTGCAACCACCCCTGCCTCTACCTTGGGTGAGACTTCATCTGCTTCGCAGGTGTTGCCGAAATGGTCGATAGTTAGGGTTTTGTTGGTGTGCTCTTGTAGCGTTGAACCCTGGGTCTGCCCCTGTGCCAACAAATGGTTTTGTTGCTGGGACCTAAAACTGTGATTGCCGGGAACTGAGGAAGAAGAACTTTGTGCAAAGATTCGTCCTAAAACTGTGGAAGCTCTATGCATGGATCTGTGCTCTAGTGCGCAGTATTCCACTTGATCTAAAAAACTCTGTGCTAAAGAAAGAAGGCCAGATCTGAAGAAGCAATATCTGAACGCTTTGTGCTCTAAGAAAAGTAAAAGTGGAAGTTTATGAAGAAAAGAGGTTAGATCTACAGAAAAGAGGTAAGATCTGTAAGCTCTGTGCTCTAATAAAGGTAAGAATAGTTAGAAGTTTTTAGATCTGAAAGATTTGTGCTCTGTAGAAGTAAGAGAAGTGAAAATTTTTGTTTCTAGAGCATGGATCTAGGTATGTTTGATAGATTCTGTCCTAGCTTAAAAACTAGGGCATTGATAGATGAAATAATGTTTAATATGAATAGATCTGATAAGCATAATGATAGATATGTTATACCTATGCATAGAAAGAATGCTTCGACTAACAAATGGATGCAAGATCCTAGAAAGAATTTTTTGCAGACTAGCTACCATGATCCTAGTGCGCAGTATAGAAGAGGCTGGGGATCATTTAAAAGAAAGAGAGGGTTAACCCTTTCTTACAGTTGCAGAAAACCAGGTCATCTAGCTAAGGAATGCCCTGGTGGAAGATCTAGTTGCCTATGTTGCAAAGCTTTGGACCATGAAGTGTTGGATTGCCCCAGAATGATTGCTAAGCTTGAAAGAATGAATCTGAATGAAGAAAACCCTATGGCAGATCCAGAAATAGTAGAACCCTAGAAGGAATCAGAGAATGTGTTACTACAGATGAAAGACACCTTGAATGATCACCGACATATTAGATTACCAGAGGTCTTTAAAGAAAAAGAATGCATTGGAGCAAGAATAGAAGACTTCGACATTGACTCTGTCCTTGATGAAGAGACACAAGTGAACATTATGCCAGAAAGAACTTGGGAAGCTATAGGGAAGCCTGCTATGATTCCTTCTTTAGGAGGAATAGGACTATTCAGAGGAAAACTGATGATGTTATGTGGAAAGCTTGCTCAGATACCTATGACAGTCAATGGAACTTCGACAAAGGAAGACTTTGAGATTATTAAATTTATTGAGGACAACGCTTTGTTTACTATGTTACTTCGAAAACCTTGGATTGAAAGAGATCAAGCCAGAAAGAAGGAATAAGAAGATGTTTTAGAACAACAAAGACAAGAGTTAAAATATTTCATGACCAGAATGATCGCATAGTTGATTGAAGAACATGAGAACATATCGAAGCTATTTGACACTAGAAACCTAGATGTCAAAGCTGCAAAAGCATTAGATGACTCATAGAAGAAAGAAGTATCTGTCTCAGATATAGAAAAGGTATTACCCCTGAGTCCTAGGAGAGAACCTCAACAGCGCGAAATGCCTATGCCCAAGAAAAATAAGAATCAGAATAGGAAAAGAACCACCGAGAAGAAGATCACGGGGAAAAAGGCTAGGAAGCTAAGTAAGAAGAAAGCTAAGATTGAAAAGTTACAACAGGTTTCAGAGGGTACCTCACAGAACGAAACTTTGCAGAATTGGAACTTCGTCGGGATATCAGAACAACAACATAGGGCACTTCGCCATGGCAAAGCAATATAGCCGTTAGAGGCCGATATATCCATTTGACTGCTGCTCTGAACGGATCGAAAAGCATTGATGGCTCACCACCAGACCATTGGACCGCGCCATAACGGACATAACAAGAATTAATGAGGCTCATACCCGTTGCAAAGTAAACCGTTACCAAGATTGCCGATTTATCTTGTTGCGCCATGCACGAAGAACACTTTTTCCAGTTGAGAATTTGAAGTCCACAGACTAGAAAGTGTATACAGTGATCATCGCGCCCTTGTTGTTCATCCCTGTGCAGTGTCTAAGATCATTGTGACCCCAATATTAACCCCGAGCACGTATGTCCGAAGAGCTTAGCGCACTTGAAGAATCTACTAAGGAAGTACTCGCTGATCTCAAGACCGAGAAAATCATGTCGAAAAGAAGGATGTTTGCAGGTGTGCAAGCATCATCAACAGGAGGATTCCAAGCTTCTCCATCAACTGCTCGCGGAGCAGGAACTTCCAGAATCGCGACAGAGACGAGAATGAAGCATAGACGATATCGCGAATGACAAGATGATTCCAAGCATTCTACCTGCCTACCTACCCGCTCTAAGCGACGCTATCAACCGGGACAGTGTGCCCAGATATTTTGAAGATGCTTTGGCCACTACGTACCTCCTGAAAGGGATACGCGCAGTTCGAGCCGACCAGGATAAGATCACAGCCTTGAAGTTTAGTGACTTCAACCTTGGAGACCGGAAAGCTTACAACATGCTTGCCTCGCATAAGTACTTAACCAGGACCAAAGGAAAGAATTCGAAGATTATCCCGTAGCCATGGACCCAGAACCTCGCGCAGTCCACACTGCTTAATGTGATGAAGATCCCACACTTCGACCAACACTAGGAAGTAAACGCATGCGTGAAATTGCTGTTACCTGCTACCACAGAGGTTACTTATGGTTGAATCATCGCATCACTGTGGATCCGACCTTGATCAATCAGATCACAGGGCTGAGCATGCAGGGCCCTGACCCACAAGACTTTTACCCTGGAAAGACCTCAGAATGAGCATTAGCGCATAGAATCAAATAGAATTATGTCGATGTCGAGAAGGGAACGTGAGGTTACAAGGTAGCCTCTATCCAGAACGGCGCAGTGTGCCTTGCCTGTCAGTTGATTGCGTGCAAGCTAGTTCGCAAGAACAGACCAACCCAAGTGATTGGATTCGTAGTTGATCTCGCAGGAAAGTGTGTGGAGGGACTACAGATGAACTGGGTGCAGTACCTTGTAAGCCAACTGTTAGGCTCCAATCTACTGATGTAAATTAGAGTACAAATGATTGTCAATCCAGTGTTTGTAAGACTTAGAGGCACATCCAAAGTATATGGATTCAGAGATAGATTTTATCTTTAATGGAGATAAACCAAAACCTATTTTAAGGGATGAATATGGAGGAGATACTAAGCTTCTATTCAGAAGTCCTATTCATAGATCTCATAACAGTAATCAACAATTGTTTTTCTAAAGAGTATCAACAGTAAGCATTCAAGAGATGTTTGAACTAGTTCTAAGATTTATCAAATGCTAGAAGGACAAAACTCTTATTCAAGAGATGCATTCATTGTCTTATTTCATTCATTCATTAGCAACTATCATCAAATTAAATCAAAAGTACTGAAAGCGTAAATAACTCAAAAAACATTCATGACTATCTTAATGCTTGAAGGCAAACTACACATTGAATTCTTATTCAAGAAATCATTCACAATATGAGTAAGGCTTTGAAACATTAAGCATATGACTTAGCTATGGAATTCATCTAACTACAACAAGATATGAATAAAACTCATCTACAACAAGATTTGATCTAAAACATGTATAAAAAATTACTAGAAAAGAACATAAAGAAAGAGTGTACTAGTTTGGCAAAGGGGGCCCTCCAATGCTTCACTGGTACACTTGAGTTGTCTCAGCTAAGAAAATAGCTCCAACAACATTCACATCATCATATCATAGGCATTAACAGGAACAAAATGCAGAACTGATCTTCAAGAGTGCAAATTCCAAAGTTTATTTATTCACATCAAGATTGTCATACTAGTCTATGCTTAAGAGTATTTATACAAGAGTTTCAAAACTAAAAATGATAATAAGTCTCCTAAATATCATGATCAGATCCATAATATATCCTAGAAGGGTCGAATGCCTCCTTCAGATCCACAATATATGGCCAAATCCCACGAAAATCCAAAACTGTCCATGATTTAAGGCTAAAACAGGGTATTTTTTGCTGAAGTGGCCCTGTTTGATCAGCGTTGACCGGACATCTGGAAGGCTCAGATCTCGAAGATGATAGCTCATTATCCATCCTTGTACATCAGGGAACACGACCCAAGTCTTATATTTCTCCCAGGTGTCCTGCAAGTACACAAAGCTAGGAGCAATTACGAGATTTAGTCAAATCCTGTAATTTCTGATAAATTTTCAATTTTAATGCCAAAATTTAGAAAACTCAATTCTTAAGCTAAAGAATGATAAATATACCTTGCATAAGATGTTTTATGAAAAATATGGAATGAAATGAAGGCAAAATGGATGGATATAGAGGCAAAAGTGTGGTTTATAGAGCAAAAATGAAGCATAAAAATGTACTCAACATCTCCCCCAAGAGAAAGTCCTTGCATGTCCTCATGCACAAAAGTGTCCCTGAACCTCTGTCACTGATCTTCTGCCACCTCTGCTGCTTGCAATAATGTTTCCACATTCACTTGAGCTGTATGAAGTGCTTTCATTCTTTGATACTTCTCTTTATATGCCTTTTTCTGTTGGAACCACTTATAGGCTTGTTTGGAGATTAACTTGTTCTGTTTTTGAAGCTTCTTGTTTTTCTTCTTCAAAGTTTCATTTTCCTCCTGTGTTTTATGGCTTTGAGTTCTCAGCATTTCATTATCTGTTTTTATGTATCTTTCTAAGACTTCAATTTCTTTGATTTTTCTCTTCATTTTCCTTATTTTCTTATTTTTCCTATCAAGTTCAGATGTGGATGTACCAACCACTTCTTCCATTTGAGGTTCTTCTTTCATGTCCCTGATTAATTGTTCCACATCTACTCTCATTTGTTCATAGGTGGAAGTTTCATGTTCCTCAAAACCATCATTTCCCAATGATTGTGACTCTAGAGTCTGAATATGTGCATACTGTGCTTATTATGCTTCATCATCATTTTCTTGTATTTGGCCCTTTTGAACTTGTTGGCATTTTCTTGATTTCCTTTCATATGTGGTAAAAATCTTGTCTTTTTCCTCAAGTTCTTTCTCTTTTTATCACCATACTTCTTGTTCTTCTCCTTCCCATAGGCGGTTTTGAGCTTGTTGCCTTGGGGTTCTGTACTTCTTCCTCATCATCAGTCACAACTAAAATTTGTTCCTCTTCTTCTTCCTCCTTTATTGTTTCAAAACCATTTTCAATGATAAACTGTTGCCAAGTCAAATTTTGCTTCTGTAGTTCATATATAATGATCATTTTAATAAAACCACAGTGATATAAACTCTTTTATGTGTTCATTCCTTGTTTCTGGACAACCTTAGCCATCTTAGAAAGGCTTTGTAAGAGAAAATAAGGCATATTGATTTCACAGTCACCTTTTAAGTGTTGTAGCAATTTAATGTGATATAGGTAGATGATGCTAAACCTTCCCTCACAAGTTATAAATTTTTGTATGAGGTATGCTAATTCATCCCAAGGATGAATCAACCAACTCCTTGGAATTCCCTTCTTCCAATTTACTGCTACTACCCTTGACCTGGAAATAAAAGGTGCCCATGATTTATCTTTGAAATGCTTGGTTTTGAAATATTTCTCTCCTATTTGAGGAAGTCCAGTGACATGTGCAATGCTATCTTTAGTGATCCTAATGGTAAGGTTTCCAACAATAGCTCTTTCCCCATCAAATGAGTGAGCAAATTCTAAAGCAACTTCTTCACAAAATCCATCAAATTTTTCAAAGAAACCTATCCACTATTTTTGCTCCAAAATTTGTATACAATCCCTGTGTATTTCTGATGTAACAAGCCTCCCTGGTTCATATCTAGATACCACACTTTCAAGTTTTAAGAGCAAGACCTAAAATATTTCCACTGTTTATAGAAAGGAGGTCTAAAAGCTTCAACCCTGCAATTCTTTTGACCAAAATTTCTTAAACTTTCAGACTCTCTGTGGATTTAATTCTGTGTATGGTCTTCAAGAAGATTTTTTGTTCAATAAGCAAAGGAAATCTCTTATTTTTTAAATTCCTAAGCTATTCTTTGTTCATAAAATTTTTATGCAAGGGCATACCTGGTAATTTCAAAAAATTCTCAGGCTTCTTGTTGAATTCTGGCTCAATTTCCCCTCTTTCAGTCGGCCTCTGCTAAAAATGAACTGTCTTGTTTCAAAATGTGCCACATGACGTTGAATTTTACACTTGGCTGTTTAATTATTTGAGTTCGGGCTTACTTTCAGTGGCTGACTCCTATTTGGATACATTCTCTACCTTTCCTTCACCACGTATCTCCTTCAACCCCCGCGTTTTCTTCCATAGAACGAAAATGTTGTATGTTGACAGTGAAATTGTCAACATACAATTCGTTTTTTATCAGAGAATTTCAGGATAGGAATGCGTAGGAGGGAACAATGTGCTAGAGCGTAGGGATTTGGGATGGCACTGGTGTGGTGAACAGAGCGTGCAATTTTGAAACAGAGGTAAGTGTATGCAGAGGTGCATCGGCGGTTCGAGTCTGGGAGCGTGCAAGCGAGACACAACGTGCAATATGAAAAATCGTTTGGTGAGACACAACAAATATGAAAATCATTTGAGTTGTTTTACTTTTATGGAGAAAAAAACGTTGGAGGAGACTTTAAACAAGGGTCTTTATTTTAAAAATGGATTGTATAGCGATCATAGCTAAAGGTGCTGCTATATTTGTACCTTTGTACTTCTCCTCATTGCAATCATCATAAGAAATGTTTTTTTTTTTTTCCTTTTTTAAAAATGTGTTCACTTGTCTTATAACTCCCTAATTCATTTCCAACCTCTTCATCAAGCATGAACCCTTCTTCTTATGACCCCTTTTTAAATGCAAACCACCTTTAATCTATGCAACAATACTTCAGTCTGTGTATGCAACTTATGTCTTTAGAAACAGAGCATTTGATAGCTCAAAACAAACAATGTGTTTTGTATTTGAAACCCGATCCCTCCTTATAACTCCTTTGGAAACCAAAAGTGGTTCTTTTAAGTACCATTTTTAATGCTTTTGAGGATGAAAATGGAGTGATGAAAAGATGATGTAGGGGAAAGGAAAGATAGGATATTTATCATTGCTTAGTTTAGGAAGAATTCTCAAATTTAAAGTATTAAAAAGTAAAATATATACTAACTTGTTTGCTCATTGTGTTTTGCTTGACTGAAGCTGGATGGAATGTTGCTGTAAGTCCTCAATTTCCTCTTGTATTTCTTTTGCTTAGTATCTCAGGTCCCTCTGCTGTTTGGAATTGATTTTCTTCTCAGGTCTCTTACTGATTGGAATTGATATTTTCCTTAGGTCCCTCTGCTGATTGAAATAGATATCTTCCTCAGGTCCCTCTGTTGAATGGAATTGATATCTTCCTTAGGTCCCTATGCTAAATTGAATGGATACTTTCAGGTCCCTCTGCTGATTGAAATGGATATCTTCCTCAGGTCCCTCTGCTGAATTGAAATGGATACTTTCAGGTCCCTTTGCTGATTGAAAATTCCCTTTCTTTTAATGCATGCTGTCATCTGTAGAAGGCTTGAAAGGTTTTCAAAATATATACCTTATCCCCCTCAGCCTTATTTATTGACTTGTCCTCAAGTCTCAGAGATAAATGTTTGTAAAACTTTTGAAGCTGAAAAATGAAACTAGAAGTTAATGACGAAAATTATTATATTTTTTTTTTGAAGAATTTTGGTTGGCCAATGTTACTTGGTTTTCCAATCAAAATTCGAGTTCATATTGTGCCAGTTTCCTGGATTTTCACAACTAAACTCCTTTTTTTTCCTTTTCTCTTATTTTATTTTATTTTATTTTATTTTTATATATATTTTTTCTCTTTTTTTTTTTATATTTTTAAAGAGAATGTGAAGGAGACACATGATTCTATCTCTCCAACACTTCCATCTCATTCTGTTGAGATATTTGCTGCAGAAAGTCTTCCTTGTTTATAGGCTTATTGTAGAGCTTTAGCCTATGTCCATTGACCATGAATGAGCTTGCCTCATCGTCTATTGTTTTTAGTTTGACTGAGCCATTGTCATATACTTCTGCAATCTCATATGGACCAAGCCAATGAGTTGTAAATTTAGCTTTGAAATCTTTGAATTTTGAATCGAATAACAAAGCCCAGTCTCCTTCTTTGAATTGTTTCTTATT
>JASDQU010737871.1:152531-168446 GCA_032191745.1 Picea mariana
AAGAGCTCTAGCAGCATTCACATCATATCATATCATTAATAGGAACAAAATGCAGAACTGATCTCAAGAGTGCAAAATCCAAAGTTTCTTCATTCACGTCAAGGTTGTCATACTAGTCTATGCTTAAGAGTATTTATACAAGAGTTTAAAACTAAAAATGCTAATAAGTCTCCTAAATATCATGATCAGATCCATAATATATCCTAGGAGGGTCGAATGCCTCCTTCAGATCCACAATATATGGCCAAATCCCACGAAAATCCAAAACTGTCCATGATTTAAGGTTAAAATAGGGTATTTTTTGCTGAAGTGGCCCTGTTTGACCAACGTTGACCGAACATCTGGAAGGCTCAGATCTCAAAGCCGATAGCTCATTATCCATCCTTGTACATCAAGGAACACGACCCAAGTCTTAGATTTCACCCAGGTGTCCTGCAAATACACGAAGCTAGGAGCAATTACGGGATTTAGTCAAATCCTGTAATTTCTGATAAATTTTCAATTTTAATGCCAAAATTTAGAAAACTCAATTCTTAAGCTAAAAAATGATAAATATACCTTGCATAAGCTGTTTTATGGAAAATATGGAATGAAATGAAGGAAAAATGGATGGATATAGAGGCAAAAGTGTGGTTTATAGAGCAAAAAGGAACCATAAAAATGTACTCAACACCCATCATGTTTTTTAATTTTCAGGATTTTATTGTGGCTTCTTCTGGCGATGGTTGCTCTATGAAAAAACTTGGTGTTCCGCTCACCTTCCCTTAGCCATCTGATTCGAGACTTTTTTCGCCAAAGAGTTTCTGCCTGCTGGCATCTAGCTTCCCATTCTTGGGTCATTTGGATGTCTTCCTTTTTTTGATCCTCTGTGTAGCCCTCGACTATGCATATTTCTTGGAGTTTTCTCATTTTGTCTTCAATATTTTTTTTCTCTTGGTTTATATTTCCAAAGATTTCCTTGTTGCACTCCTTGAGCTTATATTTTATGTTCTTTAGTTTCTTATAGATTTTGAGCATCCTTGTCCCTTGCTCTGGTTGTTCCTCCCACCACCACTATTTGAGATTCTCCTTGAAAGTGGGGTGTTCGATCCAAAATTTCTCAAATTTGAAAGGTCTATTCTTCGGTGTGGTTTGGAAGTATGCTTCCAGTTGGATTGGCCAGTGAACAGACCCTCCCCAGGGGAGGATGTTGCAATCTAAGGTTAACCTCTGCAAAATGATAGACTCTGACACCAAGAATCTGTTTAGTCTTGTCGCTACCTGATGTTTATTCATCCGTTTATTGGTCCAGGTGAACTTTCCATTGTTAGTTTTGATGTCCACCATCTCCGTTGTGTCTATGAACATTAAGAAATCTTCCTAGGTGTCCTATCTCCCAATGTGTGCACTTGAGCCCTCTGGATTTGGCTTCCTTCCTTAGGAGGAACAGGTATTGGATGCGGTCTAGTTGCTCCATTGGTACGTTGTCTACTCTCTGCCTCTTCCATTGTTCCAATATGTTTGGGAGATCTATCCCTTCCCTTTCCATAAGGTCTCTAAGATCAGGGTCTTCCATGCCTACTTCTCTTGGGGTCATGTCCACATCTCCATTTGCTTTTTGCATAGGGGTGTTGGCATCTCTGGTTCCTCCATCCATAGGAGTTGCGCTACCCCCTGTTCCTTATTGTTACTTGGGCTATCTGTGGGCTCATTTGTTGCTTGTTCTCTGTTTTATTGAGCTTTTTTAGTTTCCTTTCCTCCTTCTGCCCCTTTGTTGGTTTTGTCTCGTCCTTTTGTTCTATTCTTAGCCTCCGGGTTGCTCCATGTTGGGGTTTTACTTGGTTTCTTGTTAGCTCTGTTTATGTGGTTCAACTTTATAAACCCATCCTCATCCTACTGTGGTTTGGTGCTTTCTGCTTCTTGTTTTTTATTGAGAGGACATTCTCTGATTATGTGTTCATGTTCGTGGCATCTTTTGCATCTGAAGGGGATATGCTCGTAGTCTATGTTTTGTATCCATTCCTCATCCCTGAATTCCAGACTTATGGCTTCTAGGAGTGCTCCCAACACATCCATCTCTATGCAGATGCTTGCGTAGTATGTATATCTCCCTTTTAGGGTGGCTTCTGAAGTCTTCACATATTTTCCCAGTTTGTTCCCTATTGCTTTGAAGGTAGAGGGTAGCCAGTAATCTAACGACAGGGAGTAAAATCTCAGCGAGACAGGTACATTTTTGAAAGTCTCTTTTTTTGGGGAGAAGTTTTCCTTCTAGGGCCACATGTACAGTCCTACTGAGGCGTGGAAGTATGGATCCCCCTCAAAGACCCTATCCCTGTCTTCCAGGTTCATGAATACCACTGTGAAAAAACCTTTCGAGCCTAGGTGGAGCTTCACTTCTCCGCTTGGCTTCCAGTGATATTTAATCCAGTTGCGCAGTGTTCTTTCTGTGGGCCACAAACCCATAAACTTGCAGATTAGCACATGCGTCTTCATCTGGTCCCTGTAGAGTTGCATTTGCGGGTCCTCCAGGATTACCCTGGGTATCATTGCTGGTGCCTTTCTGCCCCATTGGGTCTCACTGTTTCTTGCACATCATTCTGAGTTTCTCCGGCTTCTTCCCCCATGCAATCACTTTTTCCTTGGTTCCTTTCCTGACTCTTTTTCAGGTCTGATCCCGAGGTGCTTGTCATTGGTTCCTTGAAACCTACGCCTCTTGGCCCTTTCCCCCTGTTCACCACTACCTGCTTGTATGAGGGAGTTCCATTACCCCCTCCTTTGGTGCTCATGTTGTCCTCTTCTATGGCCACGACTGCATAACCCTAGCTTGCAGTTGCTCCAAACCTTAGAAGTTTCTCTCTCTATTTTAGACTTTTGTATTCTTCAAAATTATGTCATTGTTAATTTGCAAAAAATATTTCAAAAAAACTTTTCATAAACAAATAAATGTATATTTATGCAAATGGCGTTGGATAGCTGTTCTACGAAATGGATTTTTTTTGGCCCGAATCTGGCTATATAAATTTACACGAATCACTATTTTTTGTTGTTCATAATCCATTTCTGAATGCAAAAATGGATTTAGCATGCTGAAAAACTCCGAGGGCACCCAAACTCGGATTTTACAGAAATAATCACTTAAATCTATGAATCCAACAATTTCTAGCCGGATTTCGAGCAAATATCCTCGAAAAAAATCTTCATTTAGTAGAATCTTTAGTCCACCACTATGCAAATTGCATCTATATTAATAAGGATAAAATTTTATAGTAAAAATTGTATTTCAATTTGAAAAAAAATCAAAATAAATTGCATCTATATTAATAATAATAAGGTGTTAAAATTCTATAGTAAAAATTATATGTCAATTTGAAAAAACATCAAAAAAGTCTACTTATGCAAATTATATAAGTTTTCTATCTACTTAGGAAAAAATTCCAAAAAAACTTATATATATTTTAGTCAAATGACATAAGTTTAGCAAACCATTATTTATTTATACAAATTTCATAAGTTAGCAAACCATCTTATAAACATATATTTATTTTTTAATTTAGAGCAGAGGCATAAGGTCAATAGATTTAATGACATTAGGAGGACGAAGACGTGGACACAAAAAAGTTGTTAGGGATAGAGACCAGAAGGATAATAATAAATAGGAATTTGGGATACCCGGGATCCTTTTTTGGAACTGTTGTGGCTTTCCATGGCACAAAGGTCATATGATAATTTGGATCCCAAGTGATATTGATATTATTTGACTATTTGAAACTTGGGAGCATGAGGAGTCTAAGGTCCCTAACATAGAAGGATTTGTCTTGTGTTCGATATGGAACAAAAAGTCCCACTATAGAGGGATATGAGGCATAGTTTGTTATATTAAAAAGAACATTTCTCCTCACATTCAACTTCATACGATCGACCCTCTCAATCAGTACATTTGGATAGAAATTTCAAACACTAATGCTAAGAAGATGTATATAGCAATTTGCTATTGTGCACCTATTAATTCTACTTTTTATAAGAAAAACAATCTAGATAGCAATTGTCCCTATAATAATTTAGAACAAGATATTTACAGTTTGAAAAATGAAGGTAATATCCTCTTGCTAGGAGACTTTAATGCCAAGACTGCAACTAAACAAGCTACTCTTTTAAGTACTGATTCTAACCATAATCCTTTATGGCTAGATGATGACCTTGTTTTATCTAATAGCTACAAAAGAAGCTCTGAAGACCTAATTGAGAATTTGTTTGGTACTGAGTTGGTCAATCTTTACAGCTCTCAAAAACCAAATAATTTGCAATGGAACAATGAAGTGGCCAAACTCCAACTAGATGACTTGTATTCATGGGCTCAGTAGTAGTGTTGTAGATTATGTGATATTTGATATCGCCATTTCCAACCAAATAAAAACTTTTGACCTTTTAAATGACCATGAACCTGACTCTGATCATAAACCTTTAATCCTAACTCTAAACTTTGCCATTCACAGGAGTGCCATTGGAGAGAATTTTGATAATCAAAGGAAATTGCGCTTTGACAAAAGTAAAGTTGACATTTTCTTAAATGATTTAAATAGTAAATTAAATCTCCTAACTTATAAGGACAACATTGAAGAACTCTATCATAATTTTACAACTACCCTTTCCACTTCTATGAACAAGTTCTCTTTCGAGGTGTACTGTAAAAAGAATAATAGAACGACCAACCCTCGGTATGATAAAGAGTGTAAAATTGCTAGGAAATTCATTAGGGATGCTTCTAATGAGTCCTTAAAAAATGATAAGATCAATACATACAAATCCCTAATTAAAAGGAAAAAATGTACTATATCAATAAAAGGCAAGAGAAACTTTCACAACTATCTAACATGGAGCCAAATTCTAAACCGCAATACTAAAGAAAATAATATGATTCCCTTAAGGGACTGAAATTCCTACCTTAAAAGTCTTTACAAGTTCCTTAATGCCATGGACACCATTCCTATTGTCCCTACAGAGGATGAATTTTTTTCTTTAGATGACATAGATTCCGGGGTTAAGCGGCTTGCAAATGGGAAAGCTAAGGACATTGAAGGCTACCAAGCTGAAATTTTTAAAATCGGAGGGCCTATCCTTATCCTTTACATACACAAGATATTTAATTTAGCAGTCAAGCAAGGCTTCCCTAAACCTTGGACGCAAAGCCTCATTGTTCCTATTTTTAAAAATGAGGATAGAAACATTCCCTATAATTATAGGACCATTATGATTAGCCTGATTTTAGCCAAGCTTTATGGAATTATTTTGGAAAAGAAGATTAGCCTTTGGCTAGAAATTCATGGTAAAAGATTTAAAGGCCAGGCCAGGTTTAGGAGGTATCATTCAACTGTGGACCATCTTATTACCTTTAGGATCATTGCAGAGGAGTTCCACAATACTAAAACTAATATTTTGTGTTGTTTTGTTGACTTTAGAAAAGCTTTTGACATGGTTCCTAGGAAAAACCTTTGGAATAGGTTGGAAGAGATAAAAGTGTCTATCGAGTTGAGTGTTGCTGCAATAAGGATGTATGAGAACGTTATCACTAAGTTTAAAAACATCGAGGGTTGGTCGAAAGATATTAACTGCTATATTGGAGTCAAACAAGGTTGTCCCTTGTCCCCTACCCTTTTTGGCATATATATTGACATGTTAGAAGATTGCTTGGAAAAAGTAGGTTGTATCGACCCTACTCTCATCGGTATAGTCATCAATCTTCTTCTTTATGCCGATGATATCGTTCTTATGGGAAGGAGTCCCCATGATCTTGAAACCCAACTAAGAATCCTCAAGGATTTTTGCTCCAATATGGGTATGACTGTTAATAATGATAACACTAAGGTCATGATTATTAAATCCAATAAGATCACTTATGATACCTTTGTATATGACAACAACAACTTGGAGGAAGTGACTTCATACAAATATCTTGAAATTGATATTCACCACAAGATCAACTAGAATTGTAGCATTGAGAAAAGGATTATTGGGGGATGGAAACCTTATTATGGGCTTGAAAACAATTGTAAATCAGTCGATCTTTGGAGTTGGGATAAGAAGAAACTCCTCTTTGAGACTCTTGTTACACTTGTTATTCTTTATGGATGTGAAGTCTGGGGTTGTAGTATCTCTCGTGAATCCTGGAGAAAGATAGAGCAAATACAAAAAGAATTTTATAACTTGTAATCTCAAAATTAAAGGAAATACACCCTATCCCATCCTTCTCTTAGAAACAAGCCTCTCCCCCATTGAGAGCACATCTATGACTAGATACCTAATGTATAAGAACAAGTTAAACAACATGGAATACAAGAGGCTTCCTAAAATTGCTTCAAATTTGATTCGTAACCAACATCGACTCAAGCAAGGATGGCATAAAGATGTCCGGTCTTGGATAAACTATTGGGGAATCATGGAAGACACCATTTTGCAGAATAAAGATACTATTAAAAATATCATCGAATCAAAATTTAAGGAGAAAATGTGGTGTGATAAAGAGTTAGAGTAAAAAAGAAAATTAAAGTATTATAAGGATGTAATCAAACCTAATCTAGAAGATCAAAATTATATATCTGTTTTGACAAGTGTAAAGAAAAAAATAAGCATTGCTAAGATAAGAACAAATCCTCACGAGCTCCATAGTGAAACTGGGCGTTGGTCAATTCCTAAAACACCTTGTGATGAAAGAGTGTGTCACCTTTGTGACACTAAGAAGGTTGAAGATGAAAAACACTTTCTCTTAGATTGTCCAGCCTATACCTAGATTATATCTCATTTTCAAAATATTTGTCACACTACCAACCTTCCTAACCTCTTAACTCAACAAAACTATGGTGATATTGGAAAACTTCTCTTAATGCTTTTCGAGCACATAAACAAAATTCTAAAGAATCGCAAGTAATCACTTACCCTTTTAAGGTCTGATAGACCAATTCGGTCTTAGTGAACCATCATCATCATCATCTTATCATCGTTGTCGATAAATTAAAGATAGTTGCAGTGATTGTGTTTATTTTTATAATCTGTAGATGTCTCTTAGTAATGTTGAGATTTTATATCTAATTTAAATTGTTAAATTATTTTGACAGATTTTTATTTGTAATTATGAAAAATAAATATTGCAATAAAACAAAATTGTTAATTTGTATTATTTATTATTTATTTTTTCCTTATAAAAATATTTAATTAACCATTTCATATCTATATTATTTGAAATTGAATCTTTACATATTATATAGAATTTGAATTTTTATCTCATATATGAAGGTACTTGTATTTATGTTTATTGCATTTTTATTTATTTTTATTTAGTTTTTTAATAATTTATTATAAAACTTTTACACTATTTTATTCATTTAATTTTAATTAAAACAAATCATTATACATTTAATTAAAGCAAAAGTTCATTTAACTTTTTTTAAATATATTTAAAAATTAAATATTTTATAGCCTTGTTCCTAAGCTTATTTTATTTTAATAATGTTAAGAATAATATGATTTTCTTTTTCTTTTCAATAATTTAACCATTTACTTTTAATTTTATCTCTTTAATTAATAAAATAACAAAATAATTTATCTAAGTTGTATTTAAGGGGAGACAGGTGTAGGGGGTTCTTTATGGCCCTAAAGGAATTTGGGAAGTAGAATTTTATTGGAGCCTTGGGGTCACCTCGAATAATAAGGCTAAAGCTTATGCAGTTTTCCAAGGGACTCAAATTGCTAAGCAAAGATACATTTCTCGGTTGAATATTATATGGGATTCCAAAAACATCATCTGATATTTTGTAACAAGTTCTATCCTAAGGGATGTCGGTTTGAACGTTCTTATTGAACAAATTAGGCTCAAACTATCTTCCCTTTCCATTTAGTTCTATCATATTCTTCGAGAAAATAACACTACAATGGATGAAATGGCTAATAAAGCATTCTCCTAGTCCCTAGTTCCCTGTGGATCAATGGGGTGGAAAGTATACCCCCCTCCCTAATGCGTATCCATTAGTGATCTAGGTGGATATCGGTGGCCACCCACCTTTTCCAACTGGCTCAAAACAATTTTCTGGTAATTTTGGTAATTTACTATTTTTAGCTGTTTTTAACTTTCGGGGCCATTTTGAGGGCCTAAATGAAGGTTTTCGCGATCAAGGTTTTCAATAATAGATGAAAATTTTTATTGATCCGCCAAAATGAATCTCCTCGACGATACCTTTCCAACGAGCTATTGTGCGCCCCAAACAGAGATCATATGCCAAAGTTACGCCCCCGGAAAGTTGATACACCAAACTACCCAAAACGGGGTCCACAAAACTATTGGCTTTTCATCTTCCGGGGTTAGGGTTTTGGATTTATTTATGATAAAAAAGGCCTTTGGAGCCTCATTGTAAAATTATCTTCTCACAGATGGGAGTAGCCGTCACATCTCTTCTCAGAGATAAGTTGTCACCATTCTTGAGAGTCTTTCACTCTATATTTTTACAGTCTTTGTACATTTTCACTCATTAATAGAAAATTGTGTATTACTATATCTGTGTGTTTATGGTTGCATCTCTGATACATTTATGTTATATTATTGGATATCCGATATATCTCTGTACATTGCTTTATTATATCTCCGCTCTCATTTTGTGTCGAAAATAATTCGGATCAATTAGTGTTGGGGTGGGGCCCATGGAGTCTGCGTAGCCTTAAAACCTACATGCATGAACACACATGGAAGTATTTGTGGGGATTAATTATCATGTCTAGTATTGTATTACGGTGAGAGGCAACGATTATTAGATATGGGTTGGAGTTGTAGACTAGCTCGTGGGTGTTAGGTGAATTGTATAGAGATGGTACGGGATCAGGATTCTACTGCTCCATGCTCGAAGGAAATGATAATGGATTGGAAGGTTGTCATTATAGCATAGAATAGAACCCAAGGTAAGTACAGTTCAAAATATTGGAAAACGCGGATTTTGTCAGCCGTCTTGCAAGATCGCACGACAATTCAATGGGTGCATGCATGTATAGTGAATTCAAGGTAAGTGATACATGCATCATTTTGATATGGCACATGTGGCATGATGTTAAATTAGAAAATGTAATGAGGGAAAGTCCAGTGACAATTGGATTCATTATGGGAATGAGTGATCGTCATTTCTTCATCTCTTTCTTAGTTGCTTCTTGGGTTTTCTGGGTTATATTTGTGTTTCAGTTTGGGATTAGAGGGCCTGTTAACAGGTTGGTACCTAGTGTTGGCTTCGAGATTTTGGTTGTGGGATGCCATTATTCGATCATTAGATATACGGTGGCACAAGGTAAGTAGGTAATCATGGAAAAGAGTATAAGCAACGGTCAACATGATGTGGAAATGAAAGAGGACAAGTTTATGGAACAACAACGATTACTCATTTTGGTTAATGCTCTTAATTCTACGATCTCATTTGTTCTGGATGCTTTGGTACATCACTAAGATTTGGTGGGTCAGCTTCAAGATGAGTTAGTTGTTAGAATATAATGGATGTGCTCATTTTACCATTGACAATATCACTATTGTCACCCAACCATAGGCCAAAGCCACCCTTCGAGCACCTTAACCTTGACAGAGAATCATTCTGGAAGCAAACCCTAGGCTAGATAGCCAAACAAAGGGTAGCGTACCTTTCCCCAAGGATAACGCACCAACAAGAGCTGATCAGATAGTCCAAACCCTAACCAAGAGATAGTCCAAGCCAAACGTGATCTACTAGCTGCTGCAGCTGCAATGGAATCTCTCCTCCAAACCTGCGCACAAACTGGGCACTGCAGTGTGCACAAGTGCTGCTCTACAATTCTGAGACTGCCTGCCAGAATGAAGACTGGCCTCCTGTATTTATAGTAATTCTGGCTAACTTCTTGGGCCGACTTTTCATTTTGGGTATCTATCTATTCAATATATATTATTTCTTTTGGCCAACTTCTTCTCTTGGAGGCTAATAACCTAATACAAGTTATCTTCTTGAGTCGACAAGTCTTCTAGGGTTATTAGCCAAATCATTAGGGTTTCTTCTTGCTTCCTGAAATATCCTATTCTTGTCAGGGTTACACGTGGAGGTAAATACCTTCCGTAGCTACCATAATATCAACACTCCCTCCTAGCTAGGGAGGTATTATAGGTAATGGTCTTGAGCACAAACATACCATTCACCTGGTAGCATCAATATAGTTGTATAGACTGTCTCATGACTATGTCATGAGCACTATCAGTGTCATCAGCTGCATCATCTCTCGGAACCATACTCTATCTGAGTAATCATACATGATACTCACTCCATAGAGTGATACAAGAGATATTCTTCTAATCTAGAAGAGTAAATGTTCTGAACCATTCTCTATCTGGGAAATCTCTGTTCATCATTCATCTGGTTGATAATTATTTTCAACACTGCTGATAGTCTTCAAGGCAATCAGAACAATATCATTCAATAGAACACAACTATGTCTATCCATAGTAGTACACAACTACCATCCAGTGGTACACTACCACACCAAGTACCACACAGATACTTGATCAAACAGTGGAACACATCCACCACAATAGTATACATCTACTATCTAGAGATATACGGTCTTCATAACAATCATCTGATATCAACCTGCACATAAATAATGTTATGATATAAACTGAATCATTTGGGCCATTCTTCCACTCACATTTGTGAGATATTGGAAGAGAATCTGCCGTCAGAAGGTAAAACATCAATGATGAGCTATCTGGACTATTCTTCTCAAGCAAGGAAGAATAACTATCCTGATTTCTCAGCCCGGACCATTCCTCCAACACTAAACAAAGTGTAACCTGGAGAGAATGAGTCTGCCCTAAGGAATGTCTGTCCCTGATTGCTGAACCTGGACCATTCCCTACCCTGGGCCATTCCTCCGTCACTAAACAAAGTGCAACCTAGAGAGAATGAATCCGCCCCAAGGAATGATTGTCCGGACCATTTCCCATGTTAACCACAAGAGGAAATGTCTGTCCTGCACCAACCTCCAAAACAAACCATTCCTCACGTTAACCACAATGAGAAATCACTGTCCGGAGACGCGAGCTAGTCTTCTTGAGTAACCCTCAAAAAGAGAGACCGCCCTAGACCACTCCCCATGTTAACCACAATGGGAAGTCACTGTCTATGGTACATCAACAATCTGGACCATTTTCCGAACTGGAAAATGTCTGTCCATCAGAAATCTCAATCCACTTTCTGAACTGGCAAGAATCTTCTCATCTTGGACCATTTTTTGAACTGAAAAATGACTGTCCATCAATCAATAATACATCAGTGCTCCCTCCCAACTTGGGAGTCATCTCTTCCTTTTTTAATAAGGAAGTTGTCTCCATGAGCTCCAGCTTGAGTACGCAAACTCTTTCATCTTGAATAAAAGCTTTATCAAAATGTCTGCTTATCTGCTCATCTGTGGAGATATGTATTGGAGAACCACTTTCTCCTTTCTGGACTTCATCACGGATAATGTAATGCTTGATTTCAAATGTACTTCGGTCTGGGACACTGATCTTCTTTGAAGGCTTCATGTAGCTCTGATCAATAAAGTATATCATTGTTGGAAAACTGGAACATATCCATGTGGCACTTCTTCTGTCATCATGAGATCTGATCTTCCGAGTAATCATCTTGATACAATATCTTTGTTATAGAAAATCTTCACCACGCTTCTGCTGTGCACTGGAGGTTCTCCACCAAGTTATCTTCTTCTATCTTCATACAAGGGTCTCTTTCTGGTATGCCTCAAAGTCTTGAGGTTTCTCTTCATACGCTCCTTGTTCAATTGCTCTGGAGAAAATTCTTTGCATTCATTTGATGTAGAAATCCAACCCATGGATATTGCGGATGATATAAAGACTCAAGTAGAGTTATGTTTGATTTATTGGAACAAGTAATCATCATAGTCTTCTCCCTCCATCTAGGAGAACCTCTAGTTCTGGATCTTGCAATGCTTGCATATATATACACTGTTCTTCATCACAACTTTTAGTTTCTCTGCTTGATTGCTTTTATTGAGTTCATATCAGGTTGGTGATCTTGTGATTCTTAATACAATGACTGGTTGTTCCGGCTTCTTTTTCTTTCTTGGAATCTTCATGTTCTTCATCATGTTTTTTTTAGCTCTTGGGTCCATGGAGTTTCTTATAGATTCCATGTCCTAAAGATTCCACTTCTTCCTTTCATCATAGGATCACGGACGTGGATGAACAACCATGGATACTTTAAGACTTCTCTTCGAAGAAGACTTCTTCTAAGGTCAAACTGAACACGTACTGCCTTTCATGGCTGCTACCATGGATATATATTTCATCATCTTCAATGGATCATAGGATTAGCTCCCTCCTAATCCTTGCTTCATGTATAAGTGCATATAATCGGCTCCCTCTGTCTAACAGAGTCCACGCTTCCGTCTGTATCCTTATTGTCTTCTGCAATATATATAATCGGCTCCCTCCGTCTAACAGAGTCCACGCTTCCATCTTATTGTTCTTTTGTAAAATGTCATAAGTTTTTCTCCAATTTTCTCTTGATTTCTGAATTCTTTCTGTCTTTGCTTCTTCTTCATGATTGATTTTGATTTCGGCTTATCTTGTAATAAATTCCACATGATTTGTTTGATGTGTTTCATCCTTTCATGTGTATTATCTAACTTGTATAATGATAACAAACCTTATCTTGTTGTTCTTCCATAAGTATGTTCTTCTTGGAACATATTATCTTCTAAGAGATAGATATACAAGATATGTACAGAGACTATGCAAACAAGATATGTACAAGAAATAAGAAGAGTATTTTTACCTTAAGAAGAAGAAGTCTCTTTCATCCTGCTTAGTCTTCTTTGTAGGTTCCTTTTCTTCGACAATTGATGCTTCGTGTTTCTCCTTCCTTTTCTTTAGCTTGGGACAATGATTCTTGTAGTGACCATACTTTCGACAGTTGAAGCATTGTATTTTTGAAATATCTTTATCTTGATTTGTCTTCCTCTTTGAACCAAACTTCCTTTTGTTCCTGAAATTCTTGAATCTTGCTATGAAGGCTTGATCATCGTACTTCTTTTGGGGTTTCTCTTTTGCACCGATCCTGGATTTTTCCTGAGCACAACAAGTCCAAAGTTCTTCAAATGTAGGATACTCCTTCCTTGTGTTCATGCTTGCGGCAAATGCATCCCACGTCTTGGGAAGACCATTGAGTACTATGTTTACCAATTCCTTCTCTAAAATGATTTCTTCAGTAGCTTGTAGTTGATATCTTAACTGAGAGATTATCACAAAGTATGATGTTATGCTGTCATCATCATTCATCTTCATGTCACGGAGCTCATTCTTCAGACTCATTATTTGTCCAATGTTTCTGACTGAGAAGAGGTTTGTTAGGGCATCGTACATTTTCTTAGATGAGTCAAGATGGGAGATGTAGGGTATCAAGTGGTCTTTTATAGATTCCACTATGATACTCATAGCATTGATGTCACCGTCTTTGAAATTCTCCATAGCTGCAATGTTCTGCGGTTCCTTCTCTTTTCTTTCTTCAAACTCTAGTTTCACGATCTTTCCTTTCACAATATCCAGCACTTTATTCTTGGCAAGGATGAGGTCAATCCTTGTCTTCCATGCTCTGAAGTTATAAGCTCCATCTAACTTGTTTTCTGACTTCATAGAGTAAGTCATGGCTGCTTTGACTTGGTCAACTCTAGATCTGACCAAAAACTCAAACTTGACGTTTTGGCTTGCTGAGAGTACCAGGAGATGCGCTAGGCTAGGGCGCACTGATCTATCTGAAAATTAGGTCAATCCCTTCACTTAAGATCCCTCAACGAGAGGATTTAGGGTTTCTGCAACTGCACCTGCCAGTAACCTTAGCGGTAGTGCTTTGGTGACTGCTCCTGCTAGAAACCCTAGCGACAGTTCTTCAACGAGCTTAATATCCTTCCAGAGGTTAGACTGAATGAAGGAGGTGTGGGCCCATAACCTATTAGAATATAATGGATGTGCTCATTTTACCATTGATAATATCACTATTGTCACCCAACCATAGGCCAAATCCACCCTCCGAGCACCTTAACCTTGACAAAGAATCATTCTGGAAGCAAACCCCAGGCTAGATAGCCAAACAAAGGGTGGCACACCTTTCCCCAAGTATAGCGCACCAACAAGAGATGATCAGATAGTCCAAACCCTAACCAAGAGATAGTCCAAGCCAAACGTGATCTGCTAGCTGCAGTAGCTGCAATGATAGCTCTCCTCCAAACCAGTGCACAAAACTAGGCACTGCAGTGCGCACAAGTGTTTCTCTACAATTCTGAGACTGCCTGCCAGAATGAAGACTGGCCTCCTGTATTTATAGTAATTCTGGCTAACTTCCCGGGCCAACTTCTCATTCTGGGTATCTGTCTGTTCAGTATATATTATTTCTTCTAGCCGAATTCTTCTCTTGGAGGCTAATAACCTAATACAAGTTATCTTCTTGAGCCGATAAGTCTTCTAGGGTTATTAGCCAACTCATTAGGGTTTCTTCTTGCTTCTCGGAATATCCTATTCTTGTCAGGTTTACACGTGGATGTAAATACCTCCCGCAACTACCATAATATCAACATTAGCTTCATTGAGGAGTCATTTGGAAACAATTCAAATGCATTTTGCCTAGGGGAATTATGTTCAAGGGAATTTTGATTCAATTATCATTAATGGTCGCTCATCTAGAAGGGAGGATTCTATAATCCCATACCTGAATGCTCCAACGAAACATTTGGACAACGAAGAGGAAAAATAAGAGGAGGTTCATAAAGATTTCACTATTATAGATTAGTTATGTTTTATTTTTATGTATGTATAAACAATATTTATTACCAGATTTATTCACTTCATCTCTGCAATAGTAGTAGAATTTGGAGAAACAACAAAGATATGAAAGGCAAATGGATGCTTGTTGTGTTGGATAAATTGGAATTTTGTGTTGGTCTATGGTTTTCCTTTTTGTACTTGGCAGTCTAGGCCGCGCCCTTTTTATGAATAAATATCCTCCAATAATTATGAAAAAAAAAAGAATAAATTGCATTTAACGCAATTTTGTTTTCATAATATTAAAACTTCCACCTAACTTCATGTATATTTTTAATTTTTATGTTTTTTTTTTTTTTTTAACGCAAACGAGTATGGATCTTTATTTAGATAGAGGCAGAGAGGGCTGCCGAACCCTTACATATCAACTCAGAGCTAGAGCTCTGTAATACAGTTCCAGCCAGATTCTTCTACAATGCAAACCAGAATTACTCCTAAGATAACAATACGGCTAAGAGAATAACTACTACTGACAAGTCAGAAATCTGGGCTGGCTTCATGCAAAAATGAGACTGTTGCTCCGCCCTTAGCGCTTTCCTTTGCTTCCAGAGCTGGTGGCTGCTTCTGCAGATGCTTCAGCGATCTTGCTGAAGGCTGTGGTTAGCTCCTCCACTTTCTGCTCCAAGTTGCAGAGGCGCTTGCCTAAGTCGCCCATGAGATTTGCCGTGTCTTTCAGTCCGACGTGAATTTCATCAGATAACTCGTCTTTGATATCTTCCATTTCAAATTTTAGAAGCTCCCATTTATGCTGGTTGGAGGCGGACCTTATGCTTTCTAGCTCGGCTCTAACCCACTCTAATCGTTCTTTTGGCGTGAGGGAGGTTTTAGGATCCGAAGCCATGGTTGTTGTGCTTACTGCGGCGATGCTCCTTTCTTCTTGCGCGCTGCTCGTCCTCCGTCTGGGCTAAAGAAATGAATGCCGAGCGTCTTTTTATTGCAGAACCCCTGACTCTGTTAATATTCTTCACGGGATGAGAAGAGTGCCGAATCTCTGCCTGAGGATCCTGTCTGTCCGGCTGCGGGAGTAGCTTGCCGTCCTTTCTGACTGAAGCCAACTC